>CM076572.1:783516160-783813410 GCA_034641835.2 Pinus albicaulis
GTTTTCTTATTCTATCATCGCCATCGGCTTGGTCGATCATTCACTTTCACTTGGTGTTTTACCCTTTCCTAGAGGAACCAGTGCGATGAGTGGTCTTATTAGCTTGCCTATTGACTTGTACATATTTTGAGTAGTTCCATCATGACCAAAACCAGTTGCTGCCCTTTATACCACTCGCTCCTCCAGGAGGATTTCTCTTAATTATATTTTTAGACTCTCAAAATATCAAAAGATTTTCAATCACTTACCTCTTACACACTCATTAAATTAAATGAAAGAATGTCTTGCCAGTATAAGTTTAACACTTTTTTGAATTGAATGAAATATTTATGAAAAAAGGAATACTTTAGTCAAACATAATAAAAGGTTCTCTTGGGTATTTTTTTATTCCTTTTCAAGCCCAAGGGATTAAATTTATGAAAATAAACCCCATGGATTTTTCTTTTCACCTCTTTTTCAAATGCTCTAAACAATAAAAAGAAGTCGAGTTACACCTTAGTTGGACTCGTAAAAACATAAACAATGTAGGAATCATCAAGAATGATGACACTGAACCAATCCTTCTTGGGGTTTATTAAAAATACTAACAAGGATTCATTTGAAATATGAAATTATAAATCAAGTATATGTTATGCTCCTCAAGCTTGCTAAAAATAAAGAGGTACTTTCCTGAAATGTTAGGGAAATTGGGGAAATAGTACATAGAAACATGTTTATGGCAACAAATCGCTCCTGAACATGACAATATTTCACCTCCCTGATTGTTTTGGGTTGGGGCATATGTTTTCTTCTTTTTTAATTATACCTCATTGAAATCCTTCATGATGGGTCTTTGAGTCAATGTTGCCAACTCCATATAAGTGTCGCTCATATGTTCAAGATAATTCCACCTTCAGTTGACATATTATACAATATACTAAGCCTTATTTCGTGTCTATTCCCCCTTAACCAAAACTACAAACAAAAAGGGACATTGGTGAGGGTCATGCTTGTGATGGACCTTTAAGGTCCGTCACCAATGTCACATATGGTGACGGTCCTTAAAAAAGTGTCATTGTAAGTGTATAGAGTGATGATCCTTTAAGGTTCGTCACCAAAGCCATTTTCAATGACACTTTTGGTGAGGGTCATTAAAGGCCCATCACTAATTCTCTCTTTGGTGACACTTCTAGTGATGAAATTTTAATGACCCTCACCAATGATATTTTTGTTACTTTTGGTGATGGTCAGAAAATTTTTGTCATCATTGATCATTCCAATGAGTTTTTGATGATGCTATTTTCATGTTAATATATTTTTTGTCAAAATATAATGATTTAAGACCATTATTGTGGAGTATATTTTATAATATGTCCAAGGCCATGGGGGTTAGAGTCAGTCAATTTTTTAAGAAGTAATTAGTGTGTATCATTTCCCTCAAGTAATGACTAGTCAGATAGAGTTTTCCTATGAGTCAACACATGATTCATATCTATAAAGTTTATTATCTAGAAAATTCCCTTTAGATAAAGTTCCACTAGTGTGTTTAGGAAATATATTATTTAATACATAATCAAGATCTGACAATTCTATTAATGAGAGATAACTAACACTCCTCAACAATCTGGGAACACCTTAAATTAATTCTTTAGCACACACTAACAATTCTTAGCACCTCGCATGTATTGGAACAACTTTGTACCTACAACATCTTGTCATGACACTGATGCCCAAGCACATGGTGGCATGCGCTAGCACAACATGGAACCCTCCTAGCTTGTGTTGGCATGCATGTAGTCCCTAGGATGCCTTGGAGCACCTTGGTTGAATCCATTGACATCCATTAGTACTTGGCACACAATTCCATTTGGCATGTATTGGGACCTATTATTAGTGTGCCTAGCATGCCCTTTTTGAAAAAGATAAAGTCCCGACTTATTAACACTCTTATTGGTTCTTCCTTTTGTTTCCTTGACACATATTGACATACCCTAGCACCCTGCACGTCCTTAGCGCCTGTCATGTATTGGAATATCTTGGCACTGTTAATTGGCACATATAATTAGCACACCCTGGAACTTCCAAGAACACTTTGGGAATTCTTTACATGCATTTATATTCCCTAGAATCCCTTACCAATTATTAGCATACCTTCTAACTCCCTCCTTGGCATGAGAGCTAGCACTCATTAACACTAGTCTCTGGCACATGTTCCTCATATTCATTAACTTCCATGAATTTTTACCTAGTGTTCCCTTAATGTTTTGTTCTAGTACTCCTTAACACTCCTGAACATGCATTAGCACTCTCTAGAACACCTTAGCACTCTTCAACATTCCCTTCCACTTCATAACATGCATAACACTCCCTGACACATATTGGCGCTTGGCATGTGTTAGTGCTTGGAAAGTCTTAGCATGTATGGAATACATTGAGATTCCTTGCTATGATTTGGCATGGTTTAATATTAAATTTATTTGAGATCAGTTTTTGGAAAGTAGATGAGAAGCAACAAAGGAATACTTGGCACTTCGAATGCACTAATACTTTTCACTTGGCACCTATTGCCACCTAGTGTTGGTGTTCCTAGCATGCCCCTTTTGGAAAAGGTAAATTTATGACTTATTAAGCGTCTTATGTGTTCATTTCCTTGTATTTTAACTTGTTTCTCCATTTTTTTGCCTTGAAAGTCTCTGGCATGCATTGACACACACTTTCACATCTTGGCATTCCATATCACTTGGCTCATCTTAGAATTTTTGACACGCCTTCACACTATCTAGCACATCTTAGCATTCCCTAGCATGCTTTAACACTCATGTCCTCACAACTAGCCTTTACATTTTTCACGACTTGGGAACCCAATCAAGTCCTTGGCTACTGTAGTTCATGTGACAATATTGGCCTACTTCAACCACAACAACTTGACCAATTGCACCTACTACAAGTAGATTGAGCCTTGTTCACCTAAGAACTTCCTATAACTCATATTATGCCACTCATGTCCAAGCTCAACTTGTCCCACTTAAATAATTACCAAGACAAGGATCACATGATCTAGTCATGGCCATAAAACAGCTAAGAAACATAGCTTACACAAGAAATATTTCACATGTATATTCAGTTCATATAAATAGTAGAACATTAACTGAGAGTTTGCAAGAAACTCAATATGCACAAGGTACACAAGATATAAGCTGAAACAAGCTCAGTGCCCCAAAAATTATACACAACAATGTACAATATGCAATTATCTATAATATTTTAAAACATGAGCATGTAGCCAAAGTGTGCCACATATTATATAAAAAAAATAGCTAAAGAAAAAACAATGTTGTGCCTAGAACAATGTTATCTCCCTTTTTCTAAAACTAGTGCTATGTCGAGCCTCGTATAAAGACCATAAGTGTTGGCTCAATAAGGTGACTATTAAAGGTAACCTTAATGCTTCACATTAATCATCAACCTGGCAAGTTTGTTTATTTCAAGAGTGAAAGAAAAGTATATGCGAGTGAAATTAGAGGTAAACTACTCTAGATCATTGTAATAAATATTATCTAATTCTCAAAGTTCAATCAATCAATTCAAAAGTAAACTATAAAATACTTCACACCAAACAAAGGATGAAACTCTAGTCTAATCTGATGCAGAAAGTAAACACACAATGCTGAAATTAAAGATCTTTTGCAATTGAAAAGCAAGCTTAATGAATTGAACATCAATAGAAAAGGAATACTTAATAAAATGAACAAAAATTATCTATTAAAAATTTGAAATGGAATTATCTATAATTCAACTAATAACAACTTTCAGAACTGAATAACAAACCACATTCATACTTGCAATGGAAAAACTCAAGAAATAATCAATGTACAGAATTGAACATCAACTACTTAACCACATTGAAATCAATCAAATGAATGGAAAAACGTCACTCAACAATAAAGGAATGCTAATGATAAATTGAACCTATTTGAAAACGAAATTGTAACACATCACACTTGCAATTAATGAATTGAATGGTAATTCTACAAATCATAAAGAATAACTAAATTGTGAGAATCAGTAAATAAACATATAACACAAAATAGCAGGAGAACTCCCAAGGACCGGGCCCATAGCCTCCATAAGTCTTCTGCCAAGAAATAATCAAAATCCGCTTATAATAAAAATGCTAACTCTTTCATTAATCAATAGAACAAATACATCATCACGATTTCATAGATTCTATCTGAATAAAATGTTTATTACAGAAATTACAATACATGGGAAAAATATCTCTGTAATATTTCACCTACAGCCTTTTATAACTTAAAGGAGAAATAAAACATAGGATAATGAACCCTCAAGATCAGGAGATCTTGAGGCTTCATAGTCATCAACCGAATGCTTCAAAGATAGCTGTGTCTTTTCATCTCTTGCTGATTTTCAGGAACCAAATGCGATTGCATTTGCTCTTCTTGAATGATGCCATTTGGTTGTTTGGTCAACAGTTAGTTTGTTCCGATTCCCTATCAATAAAGACAACAAAATTTAGTTTTTATACTATTAAATACATTATTTATTAATAATTCAATTTACCCTACTTTTACATTATTCTCCTTTGAATTATTTCTAAAATGAAGGAAAACATATAAAGTTAATAATAAATCACGCTAAAGATAGGGGTAAAATGTACCTTTTCCTCGGCCCAACATACTCCCCTACTTACCTTTTTTCATGTCCTCGTGAAAACAGATGATTGAGGTGTAGTTGAGTTAAGGAATATGCGGGATATACTTCTTCCTTGTAAAGTATAAAACCATGATTTTGTTTCACTTTTGCAAATGCTAAGTTTGTATGTCCCTCTGGTAATTCATAATCATGATGGTAGTCTTCAGGAGGGTACCATATGATGGGGCATCTATATCTGCATCCTATCCATGTAGGACCCATGTTTAAAAGTAGATTACTATATAGATGAAAATGAGAAGCAACAACTTAAAAATTCCTATAACCAAATGGCTCTTTGTTCTTAACGTTATTGGTAGAGGTTGGCCATGTTTTTTTAGCTGCTAATAAAGCTTCTTCCTGAATATCCTAAAAGTATGCTTTCCCATTCTGTACAATATCTTTTTGAATTGGCCCTAGCTTGGTTATCAGTCCTTCTCGTTGCAAAAAACCTCTTATGTTGAGTGAATAAGTGTAGAGGTTTTATAGGTTCCCCTCTACCCATAAATCTAACCCATTTTCTCTTTTCTAAAATATATTGTAGGCTTTAACCCATATAATCTGATTTTTAGAAAAAGATAGAAAATCTTGGAACTGAATGTACCCAATGAAAGGACTGAGGTTACTATCTCTTTCCTCTTCTAAAAAGAATTTTTTCAAGTACAATTAGCACAGAAGGTGCTGGACCTGTTCATCCTAATAATTACAACATTGGACAAATTCTTCAGTGGATTTAAATGTAGTAGTCTTCCCTACTCTGACAGCTTTGATCTTCAACAAAAAATACCTTTCTACTAGAAATAAGGCATAATTGGTGGCTGGTGCTCTACAAGAAAACACATATGAGTAAAGATAACAAACAACAATAGTTTGTTTCTTAGCATGTTCCAGTTGATCCTGTGCCCTTTTCACTTTTACTCTTTCTTCCCTAAGTTGGGCAAAGGTCTCATCTTATGTTGTAGTAAGGTAATTAAATTTTTTTAGTAATGCCTGATGTTCTTTTAAAGGCACTACTTCCTTCCGATATTGCATCAATTCTTGCTTCATTTGAATCAATTCATTGCAAATCTTTTGATTGGCAGCTCTTTGTACTAAAGGAGTATAAGCAAGTGTTTCATTTGTTTGAGTTTCTTTGTCTTCTGTAGGTATCAAATCAGTATTCACAGACTTCAGAAGCATCTACCGTTTGTGTGACAAAATATGTTTGGGTTTCCATGATATCTAATTCCTTCTTAGGCTTCCAGGCCTTGTCTGCCTCTTTCAAGCATTCCCTTAACTGTTTCACTATTTTTCTCCATTTTCTGCATTTCCTGCACATTTTTCTCAACTTAGCCCAAACTAATTTTTCATTCAAAGGGATTCTGGCAGGGGAAGATGCAACAACAACTTCGGGTTTAGGAAGAGTTGTGCCAGTATTAGGGTTATCATTTAATGAAATAATTTTTTCTTCAGGCACTAAAGAGGTTGTGCCAACATTGATATCTTGGATGGGTGTAGCAATATTTTCTTCATGTGTCAAAGGAGCTGTATCAACATTTGTGTCCCGTTCTAATAAAACAATATCCCCTGATTGGTTTCTAGACTAATATGCTCTCTCTATCTGGTCTTCTTTATTTAAACATTAATTATCAGAGGGAGATAAATCCCTCAAATCCTGCAAATCATCAATGGAAGGTAGGATTTCAGTGTGACCAGAACTGCCAGCAGAGGTAGACTGGTTTGAAAAATCCCTCTGCTCCTAAATTTGTTCAAACGGGCTCCTAGCTTCATAAGATTTTCTCATTTGTTCTAATACTTGAACCATTTCCTCCTCACAACCCTGTAAATGTGCATGCTGAGGGCTTGGCAGGGGTGTATAGGATGGCCCTGTTCTTCTGGAAATGCTAAGATATTTTGCTGATGTTTTCTTATTTCAAACCGTCCTCATTTTACTAGACTTGGGGTCGAGACACCGGTTCCCTCTAGCTTTCTTAGGGACCGATATGTTTGTTCTTGGACACTCAATTTCCTCTTTATCAGGGTTTTCTTAAGGGGAAGGTAGGGCAGGATTGACAAATATATCCCATGATAACTGATGTTTTTTTAACTCATGACCAATAATAAATTATCAGGCCATGATGGCTGACAACTGCCTGAGGTTTTTTAGCTTTCCTAATGCAAACAACAGTGTCATGTAATAGAGAAATCAAGAAAAAAGGTAATTTATTGAAATATTTTGTTTGAGTACAACTAAAAATTTGAGTTGACGAGACTTTACCACTTCCTAGCATCTGTCACATGTGATATATATTTGGATGATGGGTGCCACTTCTCGCCAAGGCTGCTTCAAGGATGCAGGGTCCATACCTTTTCCTTTTCGTACCAATTTCTCATCGGGTCTTGATATACTGACACTGCTTCTTGTATGAGGACATGTTTATCAGTCCACTTTTTCCCTTCCATTGGAAGTCCAGAGACCTCAAAAATTAATTCTTCGGAGACTGGTATACCTCTGCCTTTAACTATGGTGTGCTCTTCCAGCAGATTTTGCAGGAATTCAATTGCTATCTCCGTATTGAACCCTTGTATCTTGTTCAGGTTTTAAATCCAACTAGATTTCTGAAGAACAGTGCAAGACAATTATGTAGCTTGAAATTTTGTGGGTTCATTGCGAAGAAAAATTCCACCCATATCTACTGTGTTTTTGGAACTGATTGCTTCACCCTTCTGCACGCGCTTCTCTTGGATCTATTAGTTAAAAAAATACAAACACTACATGTGGCTCCTATAAAATATATTATTAAAAATGTGACTGCATGACATTGATGCAATGATTCTATTGTCTAATCAACATATCCGAACAGAGTCTCATAATTAATTCGCATGCCTGTTTATTATAGATATTCACAACTCCTCCAATGAGAGAAGGGAATCCACGACCTTTATGCACAAGAAAAGAGGAAAGGTGGTAGAAATCATCAATGCACATGAAATAGAAGTTATAGGTTGGAAATCATCGCAAATGTACATCAGGTGGAAATGACCAAAAAGGGAGAAATGTGTAGGAGCAATAATTATGAAAAATATTTCCAATTTTGACAGCATAATATGACAGAAGCATGAAAGGTGACAGATTATTACTGATGTTGTTATCACTCAATTTGGAATAATTAATAAAATCCATCTAAAATCAAATTTGATTATGAATATAGGTTATTATAATGATAACACTTAATCAAACAGTGCATTCCACTTCAGGAATGGATCAATAGGAGATAGGGCATGTAAAATAGTTGGTTGTCATAAAAAATACTCCAATACAACAAGCAAAGCCACTGCTACCAGCAGGCGTCCATAGCCTCAACAGGGTTGTTTTTTTAACCCAAAAATGAGCCAGAATCCTCTATTTAAAAGTAGACACTTTGCTTGTTATGTGGAGAGACCACTATGCTGGTGTGGTGGCCAAATAGTCATAGTGCCATTCACGGGGATTTAGCAGAGTGATCAGGATGGCTCGTGATGAGACCTCCTGTCCTTCAAGAAGTTTTAGCTGTTGATAAGGTCACTACCCTGGTGTGGTGGCCATTGTGGGAATGTCACCTATTAGATCCTCATGATCATGGTAGGTTGGCTCGTAATGAGACCCCATATCCTCTCTTCTTTTAAAATTTTTCACATAGAGATATATTTTCTTTTTATTATAAATGGAGGGAGGCTCATTAAATCTTTAAGAGTTAGGGATGGTGTAATAAGTAAAAATCATGCCAATAAAAATGATTCCCTTATACCTATATCCTCATGCCAAAGTGTAATATTCCCAAATGGGAAAGGCAGGAATATGGTGCAAAACCATGGAAATAGCAGTGTAAACATTAGTTAAAAACATGAGGCCAATATGGAGACCTTACATTCATCATAACAATAGCATATATATGTAAAATAATGGGCCACAAAGCACAAAAAAAATATAACAAGCCTCCAATGAGTAAACCCTCAAGAATGAGGTGTTGATACTATATCAAAATTGCCAGAAGACTGCTACAATGCAGTCATAAAGTGCACTATTAAAACAAATGAACATACAAATATCATGGGCTCATATATGCCTCAATAGATACAAAAAATATAGATCTAGGCTCTATACAACCTCCAATTAAGAAACCCCAAAGGGTTTTCAGCAATACACCAACGTACAAGGTCTTAATGAAAGCCCTAGGGCTGAAAATTCACTGCAACATATAAATTGGAAAATATGGGGTTCATATGATGTAAAATATAATGCAACCTCCTCCAATAGACCCTATAGATGAAATATTGATCCCTTCGCTAGAAAAACTCCTCCCAAAATGGTGTACTAAAACCACCCTGCAACTCCTCCCTCAAAATAACATAGTCCAAGATAAAAACTGCACTGTAGGGGAAAATAAACAAGTGGCCTGATGCCAGATGCTGCAAATAATCTCTCGAGCCTTCCTTAATATCCTCTCAATGGAAAGGAACCCTTCTCCACTGAAAGTAAGCACTAACGTGACCCAAATATGTTCTCCACTACGGCAACCTGCAAAAAAACACAACCCTCAATAGGATCTATGTTGTAGATGAAAGATGAATCTTGGCCTAATTCCTGAATGTGGAAGTAAATTACAATGCTCTTCCAAGAGGCTTATCAAGGAAAGAGGTGGGATTCCCAATCAGGAACACCCTGTGCTAAACAACACTGTAGTCTTAGATAAATAGCTGAAGAAAGATATATTGTCTAAAAAAACCATATATCAAAACATAAACATATCATAATCTCCCTAATATTGTTGTCATCCTCTTCCTTATATAAGAAATGAGCTTCCTAACCCTAATCCCCATCCATTAATGACACTACTTCCATGCAAAGAGTCTCTATCTAAAACTGCACTGTCCCACAGTGAATTCCACTACTCCATACAACATTGTTGATTTGGTCAAAGTTGACCCAATCAAGGTGTTCCAACCCCTTTTCACACACAAGGGTGCTCAATTAAGCCGCCAAGATGTTATCCTTTCAAATTGGCATTTAATTTATTCATATTAAGGAGATTTATGGATCTCCATATCCTCTTATTCATTAAATAAGAAAGAAAAAACAAAAATTAATATTCCAACTAGCTCATGGCTAACTGGGAATATTACAGTCCTCCCCTCCCAAATGTTTCTTTTCCTCAAGCAACTGAAAAGGTGAGTGTTGCAACTCTTCTCCTCCTCCATTGGTGACACCTCCATGTGATAAGCTTCCCTCATAAGCCAAGTGTCTCCCAATCCATCCCTCCATTACATGCTCCTCCCAAGTTCTCATGAGATGCAAATGACTCATCCCACAAGGAAGAAATAGATCCAATGAAACAATCATGGTTTTCCCAATGTCCTCCCTGAAATATGTATCATAATCAACATGGAGAATATCTCTCCCAAAGGGCACATCCAATCCTCCCATCCTTCCTCCATTCATTCCCATAATAATAATAATAAGAACATCATCAATGTATGGGATCAAAACCAAGTACATATAAACAAAAATATGCAAAAATGGAGGTGGATCATAGTCCCACATGTGGAACCAGTGCAGTATATATCCTATCTGCATCATATAATGATATGGTAAGTGGTATCCCCACCACTTACTTTCTACCCAAGTTTTCTCACAAGTTCTGAAAAGGTGAGAAATGTTTGGTGCCTTTGGAGTACACCCTGCATGATACAACATCTCCCTATATCCTCCTAGGGAGTGGTCAAGTTCAACAATGTTTATGGCCCAAAGCTAGTCATGTATTTTATATGGAATAATGCTCCTCCTTGGAGCAATGGCCTACATATACATGGTAAAGGAATGAAAATAATCATCAAGTGAAACAGCATGCACATAAACATGTTCTTTACCATAATTTCCGCTCATACAAATGGAGTGGTCCATAGATAGATCTCCTCTCATTCCAAAAGAGGAAAGAGGTGGCTGTGATAACTCCTCCATAGAGTTATGTATCTCTCCCATCTCCACATGATCCATGCATTTTCTCAAATGCTGGTATATCTCCTCTTCAAAGCCTTCCCAAGTGTATCCCTCCATGATAGTGTTGTAGGCTCTCAAGGAATAAGTATGGCTGAAGATAAAATATTCATGTGCTCTTTGTAGTAACTTCTCCTTGAGATTGGAAGCTCTAGATAATAAGATCCTACCATGATAATAGATGAATTCATCTTGGAATGAATAGCCCTCTTCATGTAGCTGGTCATCAAGTATCATGCCTGTAAAAAGATCTTTGGAATAATCCACCAATAGCTGGGATTTCCAATATGGATCTGTCCTCCATAGTGACAGTGTTGATGATCTATCACAAAGAAAATATGTCATATGGTTTTACTTCTCTTTTACATTACCCATGCCAAAATTACATACCGAGATGCTCCTATCCCCTCTCTGTTGCTCTTCTTGTAGCTGCTCATGATCAAGTAAAGGTTGAAGCTTTTGGAGGTTAGTCTTCCGTGGGAAGCTATCATCCATCCAAAACTTTATGAGTTTGGAAAAAGCATGCATGAGTGGCCACCATATTCTATCATGTGTGGAAGATTTATTTCCAAGTGAGGGCATCTTATGAGCCTCCAAAGTCAAGGATTAGTGTCCTTGCACCATGATGGTGTCATCCTCCAATCTTGTAGCATCTCCTCTCAACGCAAGATGAGATGTGAGAGTGGGTAATGATGATAGTGGGAGAATATCCCCCTCCTTATTGAGCCTACCCAAGACTCTCTATGCTATGTCATAACCCTCCAATGTGCCTACTCCTCCTAGGTCTATGAGTGATGCAACATAATGTGAGACATATCTCACCAACTCTAGATCAGGTGGTCTCCCAGGTGGTTTTCCATAAAACAATGATGTCTCATGGGTAAACCTCATATTCATAATAGATGGGACTACCATGTTATTTCTTACACTACGAAAATACAACTCTGTTTTTTATGTGGAAGTCTCCTAATAATTGGGTACCACTCTCATTGATGTAAGAGTCCCTCTAATTGGAGCAATTGCTCCATCCTCACCTCCTGGTGGTGGTGGATCATCTCTTGCTATTCTAGCAATGTGACCCCTCTCTGGTTCATCTTCTTCCTCCTCATCATCATCTAAGAATACCTCTATGTAGTGTTCCTTTCCTGCTGCACATCTATGTCTGAGTGCCCAAGATTCTTGGCATGTGAAGCAAATCTTCCTTCTCCTCAAGTCTATTCGGACATCATCACTAAGAGGTGTTTTATTTTGGCTCTCTTTTGAAAGAGGAGCTTTCTCATCTTTTCCCTTGGATGGAAAAGAGGGATTTTTCTGAAATTTTTCCTTTGCTTTTGGCAAGGAATATTGTAGATATATAGCCCTTTAAATGACATCTTGAAGGGTAATGGTCTTGGTAGACTTAACCAACCCGGGAAGAGGTTCTTCTAACCCATCAATAAGCCTGTAGACCCTTCTTGATACATATAAATCAGGAACCATAACATAAAGTTTTAAAAACTTAGAAATATAATTTTACGGATTACCTAATTGTTTGAGCTTTGCTAGCCCTACGAATGGTGCCTCAGGATCTCTTCGATCAAACCTATCCACCAACCTCCTTGTGAACTCTGAATATACATTCAAATTGGCATGAACCAATGTAGACAAGCCATGGAACCACTAATCATGCGCATCACCTTCAAGGTGCAGCGCTACTATCTTAATGACCTCCATATCTAGTACTTTGTTCAACTGGAAGTATATGTCAGGCTTCTCTACCCATGATTTGGCAGTGCATTTAGATGACTCATCAAAGTTGGGTAAGAAAAATCTGCCCATAGTGTGGTGTAGATCATGATTATGAATGAATCCTCCACCTCTATTATGGTGCCTGGGTCTCCTATTGTCCTTTATTTGACAGAATTCTTGAATCTCTAAGATTGAGAATCATACTCCATAAAATAGTCTTCAAGAGTTTCTTATTCTTGAGACCCTTCATTTCCCACTGCTAAGAATGTAGGCATTGTAGAGCGTTGGGAAACTTGTTGTTGCTTCACTGGTTGATCACTCCAACGGTGAGAAATGTTGAAGCCTTCACCATGAAAAAATCCTTTATGGGATTCCTTGTATCTATCCATCCTCATCTCCTTTATTTATCTAGAAATTTCTTGCATGGTTCGAAGAAGTAGCTTGGGATACTCCTTCTCTTCATATTCTCATGACAAAGGGGTTTTACCCTTGTCTTCTTTATCATTTGTATAGTCAAAATTCTGGTTCATTCTTCAGAGATGCCTCTTCTCTCTATCTATGAGAGGATATCCTTCTTCTGATGACATATTGGCTTTTCAAGATGCACAGGTTGATCCAAGGTTATGCTCTGATACCACTGTAATATTACCAAATGGGAAAAGCAGGAATATGGTGCAAAACTATGGAAATAGCAGTGTAAACATTAAATCAAAACATGAGGCCAATATGGAGACCTTCCATTCATCATAATAGCATCATACACTACAAGAAAAAATGACATTCGTGAGGGTCATGCTTGTGACGGACCTTTAAGGTCCGTCACCAATGTCACATATGGTGACGGTCCTTAAAAAATCATTGTTGTAAGTTTATATAGTGATGGTCCTTTAAGGTCTGTCACCAAATCCATTTTCAATGACACTTTTGGTGAGGTTCGTTAAAGGCCCATCACTAATTCTGTCTTTAGTGACACTTCTAGTGATGAACTTTTAATGACCCTCACCAATGCTATTTTTGTTACTTTTGGTGACGGTCAAAAAAATTTCGTCACCATTGATCATTCCAATGATTTTTTGATGAAGTTATGTTCTTATTAATATATTTTTGTCAAAAGATAACAATTTAATACCATTATTGTGGAGAATTTTTTATAATATGTCCAAGGCCATAGTGGTTAGATTCAGTCAGTTTTTTAAGAAGTAATTAGTGTGTATCATTTCCCTCAAGTAATGACTAGTCGAACAGAGTTTTCCTATGAGTCAACACATGATTCATATATATTAAGTTTATTATCTATAAAATTCCCTTTAGATAAAGTCCCACTAGTGTGTGTAGGAGATATATTATTTAATACATAATCAAGTTCTATCAATTTCATTAATGAGAAAGACCTAACACTCCTCAACAATATGGGCACACCTTAAATTAATGCTTTGGCGCACACTAACATTTATTATAACCTCGCATGTATTGGAACATTTTTGTACCTAGAACATCTTGCCATGACACTGACGCCCAAGCACATGGTGGCATGTGCTAGCACAACATAGAACTCTCCTAGCATGTGTTGGCATGCATGTAGTCCCTAGCATGCCCTAGAACACCTTGGTTGAATGCATTGACATACATTAGCACTTGGCACACACTGCTACTTGGCATGTAGTGGGACCTATTATTAGTGTGGTTAGCATGCCCCTTTTGAAAAAGATGAAGTCTCGAATTATTAACCCTCTTATTGGTTCTTCCTTTTGTTTCCTTGAAACTTCTGAACACATATTGACATACCTTGGCACCCTGCACATCCTTAGAACCTGTCATGTATTGGCACTATTTGGCACATATAATTAGCACACCCTAGAACTCCCAAGCACACTGTTGTGGTGGATTTTTTGCATGGGTGTACGAAATCGCACCAGTTTAAAGAGTGTGGTATACTCTTTAAACTATTGGTAACAGGCAGAAAGT
Organism: Pinus albicaulis; assembly: GCA_034641835.2. Lineage (NCBI taxonomy): Eukaryota > Viridiplantae > Streptophyta > Pinopsida > Pinales > Pinaceae > Pinus > Pinus albicaulis. The sequence continues at coordinate 783,530,556 of CM076572.1, forward strand.
GGAGGGAGCTCAAAAGCATAAAATTTAATGAAAACAATATGCTAAAGTATGCTTTGGTTAAAATAAAAATAAAACACAAATATATAGAAGCTAGAAAGAGAGTCAAAACGATAATAATGCAAACCATGGCTCGATAGACTCTTCTTATTAAAAATTTTAAATGGAGAAGAAATTTTACCCACTTGCCAAAGGGCTCCTAGACAATGGTTCTAGGTCCCGATGCAAGGATGTTGCCTTCCAAGCTCTGCCTCTGATGCAACCTCCCTCTCTCTCTGCTGTGGTAGACAAGGATTGTTGGGCAGCCAACAATCGAGTCCTCTTTGGCTTCAGCTTTGGGCCACACACTACTGGTGTTGCTTTGGAACATTGGCCAGCATAACAATGTGATCACCCTTTCTTCATCTCTTGGTGGGTTTATATAGGTGAGTTTCAAATCCTCCTTCCCTACCTTGGTACATGATGGATAGTGACCCAAGGGAGAGGTATGATTCCATTTTGTGCTCCAAATATTCCTTTGTGTGCTCACATAGTGTCTAAGGAGGTGTTGGTGGCTGTCCTTAAGCAGCTTAATATAAGGAGTAACTATCCTTTTCTTTGGTGTGGTCCTGGAAAGAGACTTTTTTCCATTTCCAGGAATGCACGCTTATCGGGAAAAAATGTGCGCAGAAGGTGTTCTTCTCGAAGGATAAAGTGCACATTGTAGCATTTAAGACCAGTTCAAATCTAATTTTTTCAAAACCTTAGAGATTTTTAAATACTTCTTGATTCTATAATGTGTTCCTGCCCTGTAAATAATTAGGCTTGAAATTAATTTATTTCGTCTTCTACTGTGTGATTTTCTGGTGTTAACAGTTGCCCCCTAATGTGTGAGGTCTAGGAAGAACTATATAGCCGAAACACATTATAGTTTCTTTTCTGTATCGTACAAGAGAGAGAGAGAGAGAGAGAGAAAGAGAGAGAGAAAGAGAGAGAGAAAGAGAGAGAGAGAGAGGCCTGTGTGGATCTTGGAATTGACAAGACCTTGCATCATTTCCTAGATAACCATGGCCTAAAGGACCCCCTACAAGCAAACAAAATATACAACATATATGTAAAATTCCAGATCTGGAATAGCACAACAAGCCTGTTGAAATAATGCACTCCTGGGAGATTGATGCACATACATGAGTTTACAACCCTTGGATCCCTTATATCAGCAGATTTGGAGTCTAGATCCAAAAGGGGAGAAAAAATAATCAAACTAGGTGTGGTAAACAAATCTCCCACTACCTAGTCTAGTTGAAAAACACCCTACAAGAGGGGCTGCAGCTATGCACAACAAACTGCCTCACAAATAACGCAATATTGGAAAATATGAGCAGGAGGGCATAAAATATGATTAAATTATGAATGTATAGTAGCAAATCAGAATTATAATGAAACTCTTTTGGTATACAGTAGAATAAACGAGGCAATAGAGTAAGAAATCCTCAGAAAAGAGAGCTACAACACACACACACACACACACACACACACACACACACAGATATATATATATATATATATATATGAAAAAATGGCTCAACAGAATTATTTAAAGGAGTTGTAGCAGCTGCATATTACAACTCAAATCTAGGAAAGATCTATGGACAAAACATCAGATCTATTTCAGATTTGGAAACTAGATAGTCTTATTTACAAGATCCCCTTGGGGTTTTGACCAAATCATGCATAAACAAGAGTAAATCTGAGTTTCAAGTTGCAGATCTGTAAAATGATGTAGTAATTTCTGAATATAACATTACATGAAAATAGATCAGATCTAAATAGAACATGGATTAGCAATCTAATCCATGGATCATCAAAGTGGAAGGCAAAGCCCAGAACCAAAAATATCTCATCAAAACCGTGATCAAAACACCATGAAGAATCTCATATCAAAATAACGCAGTTCCTCAATGGAAAAAATGTTGTAGCTCAAATGACATAGATGGCCCACTGCCAAGTTACAGATCTAAAGTGAAAACATGGGAGACACTCTTCTAGGAGGTTAAAAGACACACTCCATGAGAAGAGGCTCCCAAAACAAGCTAGATCTCTACAGATCTAGAATCCCACTTGCTGTAGCTTGCAAAAGCAGATAAAACCTCACTGGCTCTACACTGAAATTGGAAGTAGAGCTTGGCCTCAAGCCTGATAGTGGATCAAATCAGAAAATAATCCTCCAAGAATCCTCAAAGGAAGAGGTGAAATCCCTGCATAGGAACTCCAAGTGCTAAGTATCACAATTCTATACTAAACAACAGAGAATGGTATTTGCCTAAGAAAACAAGATACTCAGAAATATAATCAATCAACAACCTTCTCTTGCTGCCCTCCCCTTCCTTTTATAATATGAAAGCCTTTGCAAACCCTAAACCACCTTGATGAGTTAGCTCCTTTCACACGAGGGGCCTCCTTCTAGAACTGTGTTGTCCCTTTAGGAGATACATTGAGCCTAGACAATGTTGTAGATTTGGTCAAGGTTGACCCAATCTCACAGCTCAAACCCCTTTCACACCTGCAAGTGATTTATTTACATGGCCCTGATTTATCTTTGTTCACATGGGCATTGATTTATTTAGTCTTTTCAGTAGTTTTACATGTCCTCCTTTATTCATTTATTCATGCAACATAAAGTAAAATGACAATGAATATTCCTCTTAGCTTAGGATAAATAGGAATATTACAGTCATCCCCTCCAAAATGTTGCTTGTCCTCAAGCAAATGATAGGGTAAGAGCTGTAGTTCTTCTCTTCCTCCATTGATGGCATCATCAAGGATCAAGCCCTCATCATAGGCCAAGTGCTCAACAAGCCAATACATCATGAATTGTTCCTCCAAGGCCAAAATAATATGTGCATAATCCATCCCTTCAGCAGTGAAAAACTCAATAGAAATAAACATGGTTGAAGCAACGCTACATCTAAAACATGTATCATGGAGTACAGGTAGAATTTCCAGGTCATGTGGTACATACAAGTTTCCCAACTTCTATCCATACAATCCCATAAACAATACAACTATAGCATCCAAGTATGGAAGCAGGACTACATATATGCAAACTGAACTCTGCACTTGAGGAGGTGGGTCAAAATCCCATGTGTGGTGCCAGCACAGTGCACCTCTTGTCTTCATTAGATCCAGGTGTGGAAAGTGGCATTCCCACCACAAATTTGCTGCATGAGTCACCTTAACATGGCTGAAGATGTTACATAAGTTTGGTGCCTTTGGGAAGCACCCATCATGAAAAGGAATCTCCCTTTGTACAACAAGGGTTTGGCCAAGTTTAGAATTTCTATTGGCCCCCAAAAAGCTATGAGATCCACATGATCTCTCACCCCCTTTAGGAGTCATAGCCTGAAAACATGGTAAAATAATGTGACAAATCAGAAAATACAACTTTCTTGGCATGATCAGTCCTTTTACCATCATAGTCCTCCATACACACGGAGTTGTGCATGAGCATTTTCCTCCTTTCAAGCAAAGGAGGAGTTGGCTAAGATGACTCTTGCAAAGAGTCCATTGGCTGCCCCAATCCTCCATAGCTAATGCACTCTTGAAAGTGCTGATGCAATTCCTCTTTCATGCCTTCCCAATCAAAACTCCTCATGATCAGGGTATAGATCTTCATTGAATACATGTGGCTGAGGAAGAATTCTTCATGTGCTCCTTGTAGGATCTTCTGCTTGAGCTTGGAAACTCTAGCCAAGAAGACCTTACCATGATAATAGATGACTCCCCCTTGGACTAAGTAGCCCTCTTCTTTCTGCATGCCATCTAATATCATACCTGTGTGGAGATCTTTGGAATATTCTAGAAGCAGTTGATATTTCCAATAAAGATCCACACTGCTCAACAATGACAGTGCTGCTGATATATCTATGGAAGTACTTGTCATGTTTCTGATCTCCTTTTTGACATTACACATGCCAAAATTGTTTGTTGGAAGGTTGATCCTTCCATTATTCCCCTCCCACAACGTAGATTCGGAAAAGAGAGAGGGTGATAGTGAAGTAGGAAGAATATCCTCCTCATTCTTGGGTTGTCCCAAGCCTCCCAACACTGTAACTTGGTCTCTTATTGCTCCAATCCTTCTTAGATCTAGATTTGGAATAGAATTTTGTGGAGCCTTCCCAACAAGATCTGAATCTGATGGAATTCCAAGTGTATTTCCATGAGATAAGAATGTCCCTTGCAGCATCCTCATGAACATGAGAGAAGGGACTGTGAGATACCTGTTACTTTGGGACGTAAAACCGTCCATATGGACGTGATGGTTGTTCCAGGCCCCTTGGATTTCAATCTGATTTTGGGGTGCGATTACACCTATGCCATGGGAGCGATTGTTTCCTCCCTATTTCGCGTGATGTGTTTTCCACATGAAGGACGGATCGTGACCATTGATCAGCTTGCGTTCTTTGGTCCTGATATGGCAGCTGGCCCGCCATCATCCCTTCCTCATTTTTATCCACCCATTGTATCTGCCCCACCGCAGGTCAACTATGTGGCTACCTACCCCGTGCCTGTGCTCAGTGATGATGCCTTCGTGCATCAGGTGCTGGGGGCATTGGGTCCTGACTTCCAGGATGTTTTCCTTCCATCGGGAGTGGAACTCTTGGAAGCGATGACTTCTTATTCATTATGATGAAGGTTGTCGGAGAAGGGTTCATTTTCTTGTGTCAAGCTCCTTAAAATATGAAACCAGGTCGTCAGAGCACAGTTCCTTGTCTTGTTTCAAGCTCCTTAAAAAATGAAACAAGGTCGTCGGAGCATGGTTCTTTTCTTGTGTCAAGCTCCTTAAAAAATGAAACAAGGTCACTGGAGCACAGTTCGTTTTCTTGTGTCAAGCTCGTTAAAAAATGAAATAAGGTCGTCGGAGCAGAGTTCCTTGTCTTGTGTCAAGCTCGTTAAAAAATGAAACAAGGTTGTCGGAGCATAGTTCGTTTTCTTGTGTCAAGCTCCTTAAAAAATGAAACAAGGTTGTCGGAGCAGGGTTCCTTGTCTTGTGTCAAGCTCCTTAAAAAATGAAACAAGGTTGTCGGAGCAGAGTTCCTTGTCTTGTGCCAAGCTCCTTAAACCATGAAACAAGGTGTCCCGAGGATAGTTCTTTTAATGTGTCAACCTCGTTAAAATAATGAAACACATTCCTGTTCAATTCGAGTCTTTGTTTAGATCTCGTAAAATCCCAGTCGAGTCTTTCTCTTGATCTCGTAACTTGAACCTTCACTCCATCTTCCTTTCATATGGATTGAAGTTGGGGGCATGTACCTTGAATTGAGTCACCATGCTAGGGGCATGTTTACTTTTTCAAGCATAGTTTGTTTCCATTTCTCTCAAGTTTATGTAAAAATGAAACTCGGTGTCAAGCATAGCTTTATCTTTCATTTTCAAGCTTGTGTAAAAATGAAACCAACTTCAACTGCAGTTTCCCGATTTCAAGCTTGTGAAAAAATGAAACCATTCCCATTTTACCTTTTGTGATCGTCATTTTATCAACCTGTTTTTGCCAGATGAGCCTTGGTTTTCTCACTCCATCGTCACTATCTTCTTGGCCAACCATATGCCTTCACTTGGTTGTTTTACCCATTCCTGAGGAACCACTATGATGAGTGGTCTTGTTAGCCAGCCTCTTAACCTTTATTTGTTTTGAGCAGGTCCACCATTACCGGAACCAATTGCTACCCTTTATACCACTCATTCCTCCAGGAGGAGTCAACTTTCAACTCTTTTTTGACTCTCTAAACATGAAAATATTGCCGCGTCCCTTGTCCTCTTTGATCTCGTTAAAGTGGACACAAAACGACATATACCCAGTATACGTTTACCCCTTTTTCGGGCTGGGATAGATTACTTACGAAAAAGGAATACCCTAGCCTATCGCGACTAAGAGGTTTTCTCAGACATAGTTTTCTACCTTTTTGGATTTGAGGAACTATTTACGAAAAGGGACCATTGGAGTTTACTTTTCCGCTATCTTTTCAAACTCTCTAAACATGAAAAGACGCCAAGTTCTTCCTTTTTCAGACTCGTTAAACCCTATTGACATTGGATTCAGTCGTAATGATGGTATCCGAGTTCCTCCTTCCTAGGGCTTGTTAAATGTACTAGGATGGATTTATATGACAAGCATATGGTATCCTCTTCAAGCTTGTGTAAAAATAAAGAGGTAATCACCGAAATGGTGGGGAAAATGGAACCAAATCGTTGTCGTGTCGGCAGTATGTCACTCTTGAACATGGCACTTGTCTACATTCGTGTCGGGTTGGGGACATCTCATCTCATTTTTCACTTGCCTCCGTGGGTTTGGGTGATCCTTTTTGACCTCTCATCTGCTCTTTGCCTCGTCACCATGAACTCTGATCTTTTAATGTCAAATACTGCCAAATCCACTATTGTGTCATTGTATGTTCAAGAGAAGTTTACCTCTGCAAAGTATCAGCCTTCCTCTGATTCTCATATGATCCTGATTCACAAAAAACATCATGTTTCTTTGTCTCGTGTCGATGATGTGGGAAACATTATGGCCCACCTTCGATCAAGGTCACTTCCTGTCGACTTCAGCTCATTATCCAGGAAGCTGATCTAGAGACTCCCTTATGGTACCTTGGAGCCTGCATGCCTCAATGGGGTGCCACGATTCGACGTGGTTGACTCATCATTGGCCTAATCGAGTCATCCTTATTATGCATTCGATGCCGCCATCGATTCACACGTCAGTAGACTGCACGTATAGTACTGAGGGCCATCGTCATTATTGGTACTTCCTCGCGTTCGTGACAGCTTTCATCATTGGTCGGTAATCAGACGATGTTCTTGCATGTTCGACTTTAGCTCACATATTCGCATGCTTGAACTTGTACTTTGTTTGGGTCAAGATGGAGCGAAAGACCCTGGATTGTGTTTGTTGCGATCCAGGCTGCGACATTGTGGATTATTATAATTATTTACATGACTCACTGATTGGATGGCTGCGACCATACCTGAGTCTATTTATCGATCTTCATTGGATGGCTGTGTCCATGCCTTGGATCTAGATTATTGTACACTATGTTATGGATGGCTGCGCCCATACCACACATATATATCATGTATCTGAGACATCAGTTGTACTTTGCTCCGTAGGTTTTTCGATGGTAGTGTTTTCAGTCGGCATGTTCTCGTAAAGCATTTCACCCCTCTCTCTCTCTCTCGGGCCTCATGCTTTAGGGGGCATCTGTTACACAGCGATTTGTCACCGTCTCTGCAATTCCCATCCCGTTACTGGAGGCCTATTCCGTGACCCGTGAGCAAAGACAAGACTTGAAAATACTTTCATCAAATCCCTCTCGAAGATGAGCTTTCATTGCCCCGAAGACATATCCCCCTGAAGACATCTCCCTACAAAAACCCTAAAAATAGCTCTTTTCCCATTGGCGTGGTTCCACATTTCAGCCCTCGTGCCAAGGGGGAAAATCCTCCAAAGAGGGTGCGCCAATTGGCACTTTTTCATAGAGCCGCACCTGTGCCAACCATATTAAGAGGTGTTTTCTAAAAATAAATGGTGGAAGTTTCATCGTAAAAAATTCCTGGACTGATATCTATCTTGAGTTGGGAGGTTTGGCTACGGTCGGGATTTCCATAGAGAGGAAGTGGTTTTCCACCCCTCATGGAAGATTCCTTGATGATAGGGCCAATCCCATGATTATACGGATCCCAACTCCCCTTCCTCCATCTATAAAAGCTTGCTCATCTCCTTTGCAAGCTAATCTCCAAGTTCCCAAGAGATTTCACATCCTTATGCTGCAAGAGCCTTCTTGATTCCCTTAAGGCCAAATCCAAGAAAGGAGACTATTGCCAAGTATCCAGAGAGAGAGGCTTGTCCCACCCTTGAAAAGCTTTATCGAGACATGTTCTGCTGACGACCCGCCAAAGGAGAGTGCTGCGTCGAAGCTATGGTTGTATTCTTCTTTTGACTCATTAATGATAAGTGACTATTGGTTAGGGTTCCACTCTTGTTCTTGATTATGTTCATGAGTTATGTCCTCTTCAATCGACATATATTAGTATATCTGATTTTATGGCTTGCATTTTGTGTTGTTTCGCATGTGCAGTGTCCCCACTACCTGAGATCGTGAGGATTGTGATCTGCCAGGGCAAAGGAACGGGAGCACCACCTCTTCTACAAACGACAACGTTGGATTCCAGGTAAGCCTTCATCACAAGTCGGTTTATTTACAATTAGGAACCTGCACTGTAGCGTGTTTGATTGTTGCTAGAACCAATCTGGGCTATTAGGGATCGCCTCTGTTCGCAGAGGGGATTTACCTCTTCAACAGGGAGAGTATGGGCGATTCTTCTAGTTCTACGTTGGATAAATTTTCACCGCCCAGCCTATTGAGCTGGAATAGCAATCAATCTATTTGGCTTGGGCGACAAATCTGAAATCAACGTCACCAAGTGTTTGGGTTGATCATTCCTTAGATTTTGGTACTCCATCTGATCCATTTTCCTCAAATTTTTTGACAGACGAAATTTTTTTGGAAGCTATGATGTCAGAAGGAGAACCATGGGAAGATTATAATCATTGTTCCCATCTTTTTGATTATGAAGAAAACAATATTAGTGAGCTATATCACCCATTCATTAAAATGTTCTTTTCAAATTCTTTACTGATTAATGCAATTGATTCTGAGTGAAATTTATCAAATACTGAAGAAACCATTTCTATCGATATTTCGGCCAAACCTGGAAATGTAGAAAATATTCATGTCAGTGTATCTTTTTCTTCATCAGAAATTGAATCATATCGCTCTTTATTTCGTGAATTTCATGACTTATTCGCTTGGTCTTACGAGGAAATGCTAGACATATATACTAGTATAGTTGAACACACTATTAATATGTATCCTGATGTCAAACCGGTGCACCAACGGCTTCGTCCCGTTCAGCCAAAGAAAGCCACGACCATTAAAGCAGAAGTTGAAAAACCTTTGCGTGCTGGTTTCATTTACCCTGTTTTGCTAACTGAGTGGGTTTCCAATATCGTTCCTGTTATGAGAAAATAAGGAACCATTAGAGTGTGTGTCGATTATCGGGATGTCAATATGGATTTTCCAAAAGACAACTGTCCTACTCCCTTTATCGACTGAATTATTAATGATTGTGCTGGATATGAAATATTCTCGTTCATGGATGGATTTTATGGCTACAATCAAATCAATATCCGCCCATATGACCAACATAAGACAACATTTATCTATCCCTGGGGCACATTCGCATATAGGAAACTTCCCTTTGGTTTAAAGAATGCTGGGGAAAATTTTCAGAGAGAAATGGATTATGATTTCAACGACATCAAATACATTGTTCAACCATATCTAGATGATTTGCCAGTGCATTCACGAAATCAGATTGATCACCCGATGCATTTGAGAGCCATTTTCTTATGCTGCCAACACTACAAAATACACCTCAATCCACATAAATGTGTGTTTTGTGTTGGTTATGGTCAATTTCTCGGATTTGTAGTCTCAAAATAAGGAATTCAAATAGATCCACTAAAGGTACATGCCATTCTAGATTTTCCTGCACCATCAAATTTACTTCAGATACATAAAATTCAAGGAAAAGCTAACTTCCTGAGAAGTTTCATTCCAAACTACGCTGAAATGGCTAAAGGATTTACTCAATTATTGAAAAAGGGGGTTCCCTTCCATTGGGATCAAGTTGCGCAAGCTTCTTTTGATGTTGTCAAGGAAACTCTTGTCTGAGCATCATTAATGTATCCTCCTAATTATCAAAATGATTATTTCTTATATATCGCCATGGCTGAAACGACCATCGTTATGGTTTCGGTCCAAGTAGAAAATGGAATTGAACATCCGATCTATTATTTGAGTCGTAATCTCTATGATACGGAAGTTAAATACTTGTACATAGAAAAGCTTTCCTTGGTAGCTGTTCAAGCTGTCCAAAGATTTTGCCATTATATCTTGCTCTGAAAAACAACAATAGTTTCGGATTGCAACCCCATGAATTATATCTTATCACGTCAATTGATGGGGGGAAAATATTCAAAATGGATTGTCATTTTGCAGGAATTTGATTTGGAATTCATCAAATCAAATTCAAAGAAGTCTTTACTTTTGGTTGAGCTTCTCTGTGACCTTCCCTCTGATAGCACTACAACTACGTCGAAACCATCAATTACTGACAAGTCTCTGTTTCTGATCGGATCATCTGATCCTTGGTATGGAGATTTCACCATTTATCTCGAAACCCAAACTTTTCGACCTAATACCTCTCACTCTGAACAACGAAGTATTCGATACCAAACCAAAGATTACCTGATCGTCGGTGATACAATTTATTTTCGTGGTGTCGATACCATTTTAAGGAGGTGCCTCACTCATGAGGAGGCCGAAAAAGTATTAAATGATTGTCATGCTAGGGCTTGAGGTGGACACTTATCTATATATGCTACTACACAGAAGATACTCTGCGCTGGTTACATTTGGCCTACTATTTTTCGAGACTACATTCTCGTGGTTAGAGTTGTCATGCATGCTAGGTTTTTTATCGTAAAATCCACAAACTTCCCCCGCCAATGCTTCCTGTTTTCTCTGCTGGACCATTTATGAAATGGGAAATTGACTTCATGACCCGTAACCCTCCTTCGTCCAGGGGGCATGGTCATATTATTGTCGCAGTCAAATATTTTACCAAATGGGCCGAAGCGATGCCTACATTCAATAACACAGGACAAACAACTGCATTGTTTTTCTTCAACCATGTTATTGCATGGTTTGGGGTCCCATAGGCTATAATTATGGATCATGGGAAGCATTTTTGCAACCATATGATGTCTGAATTGACTACCAAGTTAGGATTGTTGCATGATAATTCTACTCCTTATTATCCACAATAAAATGGACAAGTTGAGGCTATTAATAAAATTCTTAAACGAATGCTTCAACGAATGATAGGAGTCTGTAAAAGGATATGGAATTTGATCCTGTACTCCGCTTTGTGGGCGTATCGAACCTCGGTGAGAAACGCAACCAGATTCACTCCTTTTCAATTGATGTATGTTCTGGAATCTATCTTACCAATCCAATGCGAAATATCATCGTTAAAAATCACGATAGACTTGTTACCTGACACCTCAGAAGAAGAAGCGTGTGTCCTTAACCTCATCCATCTTGATGAAACGTGTCGTGAAGCCCAATTGGCCAACAAAGCGCATAAGAGACGTATAAAGGCGCAATACGAGAAAAATGTCCAACCTCGCATCTACTCAGAGGATGACTTGGTACTTCTTTACGATCAAGAAGCTAATGTAATAGGTGTAGGGAAATTCTAGGCATTGTGGCATGGCCCTTATATTTTCAAAAGAGTTCTTGCTAAGGGTGCCTATGAGTTAGTTGATTACGATGGAATTCCATTGGCACAGCCTAGAAATGAGTTGTATCTTAAATGTTACTATGCTTAATCATGAGCATAGTAATTGTTTGTATTATATTGTATATATGTTGTTGATTTGCCTTCACTATCTTAATTTGTTTTTAGAGTTTTCTTGATGTTAGTAATCTGCATTACATTTTGTCGCAGATGTCTGAATCTTCAGAACCATTTTTTGGATATGCTGATGGTGCTAGTCATAGTATGTTGGGAAAAATACTGAGAGGGGGGGGTGAATCAGTATTTACTGCATATTCAAAACTTTCACTTTTTCTTGCTTCTAAAATGCATACGCTACTTTCCTGAACCAGACTTGCGTATATACGTGGATACCCTTTACGAAACTCGCGTATACACAGATATCTATTTATGTCATTAATTCTTCACTTAAATCATTCCTTCATTTATTCATCAGATATTCAATAAGCAGTAAACATGTGCAGTAAGAACAGAATAAATCATCACACAAAGCATCACACATGAACACCAGTATTTTTAGGTGGAAACCCAAGTCGGGAGAAAACCACCGCTGCAGTTGCTCAGCCTTCAATATTTTATTATAGAGAAAACATCTTACAACATATGTGCTGGTGCAGACTCCTACCAGCACGCAGGCACCCACCTGCGCTCGTTTACCAGCCTCTCCTGGAAGGGAGCTCCAACCCCCTGACTCGTTTACCAGCCTCTCCCGGAAGGGAGCTACGACCCCCTGCTCTCGTTTACCAGCCTCACCTGGAAGGGAGCTACAACCCCCTGACTGAAGGCTACAACCCTCAGCACCACCTTGGACCACGTTTCATCAATTTTCACACTGGATCCAACAACTTCAATAGAACACAACTTGCAGGCCACAATTCATCATATTTCCAGACTGAACCCTTTCGGACTTTTAAGCACAACCATACATCATCAACAGATACATATCAACACAGATCAGATAGCAGAAACACAGCAGAACAGATCAGATATTTCATACCCCTTGCTTCAGCAAACCCTAGTTTGCATACGCGCTTTTACTTCACTGATGTCGCGTATATACGCGCTTCCGTCCACACAAACCAGCGTATACCTCAGTGTATATTTTATTGCACATACGCGCTTTCTCTTCGCTGAAGCCGCGTATATACGCGCTTCCTCCGCGGCGAAGTAGCGTATAGATCTTCAATCATTACAGAGCAACATACTTCATCAGATCAGATATTCAGTTCAGATCTACCCTTTTGCTTCAGACAGATGTTCGCCTAGATGCTCGCCTCATCACAGATCTAAGCTTTCCATAATCAGATCTAGCAAATACAAGAGCAATTCAGATCTAGATCCCCTTCTTCATCATTGGTGCATCATACATTCAGATTTATCATTCAAGTGTAACCCTTTCCATTCAGATATACTTCAGAGAGAAGTATTCATTCAAGCTCAGACATCTTGCACCCACACATATAATTTGCACAATGAATTTCTTCTCCTTATATAGGTTTACCCTTTTCAATACCATGAGCCCCCTTTTTCAATACCATGGGCCAAAGCAATACCATAAGCCCAAAAACTACCTAGACGGGGTCAATTAGGCGGATCATTACCCAATACAATGGGTCAATACCGTGGTGGTTACCCTTGGTTTTGCACTTTTTGAGCGCTTTTGCCCATACGCGACTTGGCACGTTATTTTCCGCGTGCATACGCGACTTCCCTTAGGCCAATCCGCGTATACAAAGAGACATACTCTTTTCATCATATTTTGAGCACATTCTAAATTCCTTTCTTCATTGCCTTCTGTACACACAAGTCCATCAAGTCAAGCATAACTTCATCAGGTGTATTGCCATCAAGGACAACACATGTCAACTGTCACATGTCTTCATCTTCATTCAGTGGGTTGCCATCAAGGACAACATTCTGCATCATGTTTCCAACAATCTCCCCCTTTGGACTTGATGGCAACCATGATGGTGTTTGGTTACCACAACAGATAGGTACCATGTCACTCTCCCCAAATATGTCACTCTCCCAAATATTTGACATCTTTAACTTCTCTTCATTCAAACACCATGTCACTCTCCCCCTTTGACATCAAGGGCAAAGGGCGGATCAAAACCAACACTCATGTGGAAGAAACATTCTGCAGATCTGATATGTGCTGAAGTGGCCACGCTCCCCCGGAGTTCATGTTGAATCTTCAAACATATTTGTCAATGAAGTACATGACTCTATGAACTTCCTATCACCAAAGACTCATACTTACATCAATTATCCAACCAAGTGGATTTAAATATGAGACTCAGCTACCCAACCAAGTGGGTTTACAAAATTTGAGAAGTCCTTACATGACTGAATATTACAATTTTACATCATGGGTCTCAATAAGACCTTTTTATCAAAATACAAATATGACCAACACCAGAAAGTCCTCAAGAGAGAGAACATATTTCAGAACCATCATAATGCCAACACTGCATTATAGTCAGCAAAGCTAATGCTCCCCCTGAATCTGTGCAACCAAGCAATCTTTCCAAATGACTAAGGCTCCCCCTTAGTTTGTGCATCCCGAAAACTTCCACCAACAAATCATCAAGGCATCTTCATCAAAACATTAGAAACAGAATTATGAGAACTGGAACACCACCAGAGATACCAAACAGTATCAGAGATACCAAACAGCACTGCAGCTGTGCTGAAGAGAGCTGAACCAACCAAAAATTTGTCAGCAATCAGACATACGCAGTTTTCTGTGCATGAACTCGCGTACATACGCGACTGTGTTTCAGGAAACCCACGTATCCAAAGTCACCTTCTAAAATTTATGCAGATTTGTTCTTTTGACTGGCAGAGAACACTCCCAGCTTCTGTCTTAGATGCTCGAACGCTTCCCTGGGAAGAGGTTTGGTAAAGATATCAGCAGCTTGTTCTTTGGAGGTAACATACTCCAACTTCACTTTTTTCTCAAGCACTTGTTCACGTAGGAAATGATATTTGATGGGAATGTGCTTGGTTTTCGAATGCATAACAGGATTCTTTGAAATACTGATGGCACTTGTATTATCACACATAATGGAGATAGGAGTTGTACATTTGATTTGGAAATCTTGCAAGGTTTGCATCATCCATAGGAGTTGAGTGCAACAAGATGCGGCAGCTACATACTCTGCTTCAGCTGTTGATAAGGCAATAGAATTTTGCTTCTTTCTGAACCAAGATACTAACCGGGGCCCCATGTAAAATGCACCACCACTAGTGCTTTTCCGATCATCAACACTTCCAGCCCAATCTGCATCAGTGTAAGCATGAAGAGTAAGATCAACATCCTTTGGATACCATAGACCAAAGTCTTGAGTTCCTTGTAGATATTTGAATATCCTTTTGACAGCCTGAAGGTGAGACTCTTTTGGATTAGCTTGGAATCGTCCAACAATCCCAACAACATGCATAATGTCTGGTCTGGTCCCAGTGAGATAAAGTAGACTTCCAATCATCGATCTGTATTCTGGTTGATTCACAGTGGGAGAATCATCATTAGAACCGAGACTGCATCCGGTTATCATTGGTGTACTTACAGGTTTGCATTCTTCCATGCCATGCTTCTTCAGAATTTGCTTAAGATATTTTGCTTGTGATAGAAATATACCATCTGCAGATTGATGCACTTGCAAGCCAAGAAAGAATGTTAGTTCCCCAAGTAAAGACATTTCAAATTCTTGCTGCATGACAGAAGCAAATTTTTGACTCATAGATTCTTCGTTACTCGCAAAAATGATATCATCAACATATACAACTACAATCAATAGTTTATCATTTTCAACTTTTGTGTATAAGTTGCTATCAGCAGACCCCTTTGAAAATCCTCGTTGATGAAGATATTTGTCAAGACGATAATACCAAGCCCTTGGAGCTTGTTTGAGACCATATAGAGCCTTTTTAAGTCTACAAACAAGATTTGCATCATTTCCCAAAATGAATCCTTCCGGTTGTTATATATATACTTCTTCTTCTAGATCACCATTAAGAAAAGCAGACTTAACATCCATTTGATAAACTTTGATTCGTTGATGGCTTGAGAAAGCAAGAAACATTCTTATGGCTTCAAGTCTAGCTACAAGAGCAAAAGTTTCTTCAAAGTCTATACCTTCTTGTTGAGTATACCCTTTGCAAACCAGTCTAGCTTTGTTTCTCACAACATCCCCATTCTCATTTAACTTGTTCTTGAAGATCCATTTAGTTCCAATGACATTTTTATCATGAGGTCTTGGTACCAAATCCCAAGTGTCATTCTTTTCAATTTGCTCAATTTCTTCATCCATGGCATTATTCCAACATTCATATTTGCTAGCTTCATTGACATTGTGTGGTTCAATTGTGGATAGAAGTGACAAATTACTAGAAGATCCCGCAAGAGTTCTCCTTGTTCGTACACCTGATTCCTTGTCTCCCAAAATTTGAGATTCAGGATGATTCTTTTGAACATATCTGGATGGAGCTTTCTCAGATAGATCATTTTCAGGTTCTTCATTGGATTCACTGCCTATATCATTTCCATCTGATGTAGAAGGCCATATGTTGCTATCATCTTCTTCTGTTGTTTGTTTTTCTTCTTTAGAAGCTGCAGGAGACTCATCAATAACAACATCAATACATTCAACAACCTTTTGAAGCCTCTTATTGTAACACGTGAATGCTTTGCTTGAAGAAGAGTAACCAAGAAGTATCCCTTCATCTGATCTAGGTTCAAACTTGCCAAGCTTTTCATCATTATTTTTGATAAAGCATCTACTTCCAAAAACTTTAAAATGCTTTACAGTGGGAGACTTACCATACCAGAGTTCATATGGAGTTTTGTCACTATTTACCCGAACATGAGCTTTATTGAGAATGTTAACTGCGCTACGTGCTGCTTCACTCCAGAACATGTCAGGAACATTAGAGTCAGCCATCATAGCTCTAGCCATTTGAACAATTGTTCTATTCATTCTTTCTGCTACACCATTTTGTTGTGGAGTGCCTGCTATAGAGAATTGTCTTTTAATGCCATGTTGTTCACAAAATTCAAAGAATTCATTTGATGAGTATTCTCCACCTCGATCAGATCTAAGACACTTGATTTTTGAATCCAATTCATTTTCTACCAGAGCTTTGAACTTCTGAAATTTTTCAAAAGCTTCATCTTTGTGTTTAATAAATGCGATCTCACACATTCTGGAGTAGTCATCGATAAATAGGATATAGTATTCTTCCCCACGTAATGACCTTTTCCTCATAGGTCCATAGATGTCAGCATGAATGAGTTCAAGAGGCTTACTTGATGATCCTTCTTTGGCATTAAATCGAACTCTAGTCTGCTTACCAAATTGACAAGATTTGCATATGGTATTTTCTGGAAGATTGACCTTGGGAAGATCACGAACAGCTTGAAGTCTGTTTGCTTTGCTGATTTGAGAGAAACTCAGATGCCCCAGCCTTCTATGCCATAGCCAATTTTCTGAAGACTTGCTCAAGTAACATTGATCTATGCCGTTTAGTACATACAGGTTGCTTGGATTTCTTTTTCCTTTTATAATGATTTTACCCGTATCAAGATCACGAACCACACATTCTTTGGAACTGAAGACCACTTCTGCTCCTTGATCACACATTTGACTAACACTTAACAGGTTATGCCTTAATCCATCCACATACATGACATCTTTAGCCTTCACCTTCTATTTTAGAAAAACTGACCCTTTTCCTTTAATTACAGCAGGAGTATCATTTCCAAAAGTAACTTTCTTTTCTTTTTCTAGAGCATTATAAGTATGAAGTTTGCTTTTGTCACCTGTCATGTGTCTTGAGCACCCACTATCGATGTACCATTGATTTTCTTCACCTTCTGCAAATAATGTTATCCCACAATTTTCAACCGGCGGTTCTTTCTTCTTCCACACTTTGGAGCTTGAGGGAACATGTTCTTTAGGCTAGATCTTGTTCCTGCATTCAGATTCTTCATGGCCAAAGTTATTGCAATAAGTACATTCGACTTCACTTTGAAGAGGAGAAAAATTGTTATAGGTATTCTTCTTTGGTTCAGTATCCAACCCTTTCTTTCTTGCTTCTCTTGTCATGATGGTTTTATATGCCACACATTGAATAGCTTTATGACCAAAATTGTGACAAGTGAAACATTGCCCATTGAAGTAGAAATTTCTGCGATCATGGAATCTTCTATTTGAGTTTACCTGTTGGTTGTAGAGTCTTTGAAAGCTATCCCTGTTAGTGTTCCTTGAATTGATATGGTCCTTCTTTCCCTGTAGAGATCCTCTATTCCCTTGCTGAGTGGCTGAATGTAGTAAACCACCTGTAACTGCTTTTAGATAGTTTGGTGCTGAAGTTTGAGAAGATTCTCCGGTATATCCCAGACCTGTCTTTATAAGAGGAGAACGTTGTACCTTGATAATCTCATCTAAGGTTTCAGATCCTTTAGCAAATCTAAGATTAAAGGTATTTGCTTTCTCTACTTCTTTTCTTTGAATTACCACTTCACATTCTAGCTTTTCAATATGTTTCTTTGCTTCTTCAAGCTGCTTTTCAACAGTCTCTCTGATCACCTTTTGTTCTTCTAAGATAATTTTGCAATCTTCTAAGCGAAGTTTGAGTTGATTATTTTCTTCAAGAAAATCATTTTCCTCTAGAGCATCCATAAACATATCCTTTTCTTCCTTTTGTTCAAAGGCCATGAGAAGTCTAAGATCTTCTTCACAATCTTCCTCACTATTAGATGACCCATCACTATCTTCATTAGTATAGTAACTTTTCTTAGATCTAGATCTGTTCTTATTCCTTCTAACAACTTCTTTTCCTTTATAAGGACATTTTGCAGCATAATGACCAACTTTTCCACACTCAAAGCATTTGAAGGGAAGCTTACCTTTGAATCTTCCAGTTCCTAGTTGGAGTTTTCTTACGAAATTTGCTTCTTCTTCATCGGAAATATAGCTGGATTCTTTGACAACTTCCTTTTCATTTCCTTTTGTAGAAGCCTTAAATGCAGCTTCTCTTACTTGAGAAGGACCTCCTTGTCTCATTTCAAAAGCGGTCAGAGTCCCATGTAATTGAACAATAGTAAGAGTTTGCAGATCTTGCCTTTCTTCAATAGCGGAGACTTTAGAGTCAAATTTTGGAGTCAAGGATCTTAAGACTTTTTCAACCAGAGTAGTATCAGTTTTAGTTTCACCCAAATTTCTCATTCGATTGAAAACATCATCTAGACGAAGGAAGAAACTGGCAACACTTTCATCACTATGCATCTTCAAACTTTCATATTCAATTCTAAGAGTTTGGAGTTTTGCATTTTTTACCTTTGTATCTCCTTCATAGCTCAGAATGATTTTGTCCCATATATCTTTTGCTGAATGTAGCTTCATCACTTTAGCAAATTATGATTCAGACATGCTTCCCAGCAAAACATTTACTGCTTTGGCATTGGTTTCATACTTCTTTCTTTCTGCTGCATCAGTAGGAATACTTGCCGGGTATTGATAACCTTCTTCCACAATTGCCCATACATCTGCACCAAGACTTTGCAGAAATGCTTTTGTACGTACCTTCCAGAATATCAGATTGCTTCCATTGAATATAGGTGGCTTTATAGACATTATTCCTTCTTGACTTCCCATTGCGACGGATCTCCTTTAAGCGATCAAGCTTCTCCACAAGGACCTCGCTCTGATACCAATTGTTGGGAAAAATACTGAGAGGGGGGGGTGAATCAGTATTTACTGCATATTCAAAACTTTCACTTTTTCTTACTTCTAAAACGCATACGCTACTTTCCTGAACCAGACTTGCGTATATACGCGGATACCCTTTACGAAACTCGCGTATACACAGATATATATTTATGTCATTAATTCTTCACTTAAATCATTCCTTCATTTATTCATCAGATATTCAATAAGCAGTAAACATGTGCAGTAAGAACATAATAAATCATCACACAAAGCATCACACATGAACACCAGGATTTTTAGGTGGAAACCCAAGTCGGGAGAAAACCACCGCTGCAGTTGCTCAGCTTTCAATATTTTATTATAGAGAAAACATCTTACAACATATGTGCTGGCGCAGACTTGACCAGCACGCAGGCACCCACCTGCGCTCGTTTACCAGCCTCTCCTGGAAGGGAGCTACGACCCCCTGACTCGTTTACCAGCCTTAACCACCGTGCCGGTTGCTAAACCTTCAATATTTTATTATAGAGAAAACATCTTACAACTTGTGTCTTGGCGTGACTTGGTTGTACCCGGCACGAGGCACCCACACGCTCGTTTGCCGACCTCTCCTGGAAAGGCTATGACCACGACTCGTTTGACCTTTCCTAGAGGGCTCGGCCCCAGTCTCGTTTGACCTCTCACGGAAGGAGCTACAGCACGAGCGCGAAGGCTACAACCCTAGCACAACCCTCAGCACCACCTTGGACCACGTTTCATCAATTTTCACACTGGATCCAACCACTTCAATAGAACACAACTTGCAGGCCACAATTCATCATATTTCCAGACCGAACCCTTTCGGACTTTTAAGCACAACCATACATCATCGACAGATACATATCAACACAGATCAGATAGCAGAAACACAGCAGAACAGATCAGATATTTCATACCACTTGCTTCAGCAAACCCTAGTTTGCATACGCGCTTTTACTTCACTGATGTCGCGTATACGGCAACTTAAAATCCACAAACAATGTACCACGAAGTGTATATTTTATTGCGCTTACGCGCTTTCTCTTCGCTGAAGCTGCGTATATACGCGCTTCCTCCGCGGCGAAGTAGCGTATAGATCTTCAATCATTACAGAGCAGCATACTTCATCAGATCAGATATTCAGTTCAGATCTACCCCTTTTGCTTCAGACAGATGTTCGCCTAGATGCTCGCCTCATCACAGATCTAAACCTTCCATAATCAGATCTAGCAAATACAAGAGCAATTCAGATCTAGATCCTCTTCTTCATCATTGGTGCATCATACATTCAGATCTATCATTCAAGTGTAACCCTTTCCATTCAGATATACTTCAGAGAGAAGTATTCATTCAAGCTTAGACATCTTGCACCCACTAATCTCATATTTTGCACAATGAATTTCTTCTCATATATGAAGTTTCAATACCATGAGCCCAAAACTACATTACTTCCGATGGTATTCCTGGACGGGGTCATTTAGACGAATCATTACCCAATAAAATGGGTCAATACCATGGTGGTTACCCCTAGTTTTTCACTTTATGAGCGCTTTTTCCCATACGCGACTTGGCACGTTGTTTTCCGCGTGCATACGCGACTTCCCTTAGACAGATCCGCGTATGCCTTGAGACATACTCTTTTCACCATAAATTTAGCACAAGCTGAATTCCTTTCTTCATTGTATGCAGCACACAAGTCCATCAAGTCAAGCATAACTTCATCAGGTGTATTGCCATCAAGGACAACACATGTCAACTGTCACATGTCTTCATCTTCATTCAGTGGGTTGCCATCAAGGACAACATTCTGCATCATATTTCCAACATAGTATACAGAATCTATCCTCTGCAGCGTCGGCCATTTTCGCTCTGAATGGCAAGTTAGTGAGTTTTCAAGGGATTTGTATTGGTAGATCGATAAATAATATCACTGAGTATAGCACGTTGATCGAACTTCTCTCTGATTGCATTTAATTTGGTATTAACCGCATAATATTAAGGTTAGAATCACAACTTGTGGTATTACAACTTACTAGTGTTAATACTATTAGAAATCCAACACTTCTTAGATTTTTCCTAAGAGTTCGACTTTTGGAAAGACATTTTGATTTCATTCAATATCAACACATTTCCAAAAATTTGAACATATTGACTGATTCATTAGCCAATCGAGTTTTAGACAGACATTTGCAACATAGGTAAAGAAAAAATTCACATCATTGAATAGGATTGCACAATAAACATAGGAAAAGATCTGAAATCATATAGATAGATAGTTATAGGTTTTTAAAAAAATTGTTCCCAAGACACATTGGTCATCTGACCTTAAAATATATGCAAAATGTCACAAGTAAACTAGTGGTGCTCATGGTAACATGCTATAGATCTAGCAATCCTACGGAGTAACCGCATCCAACAGTTATGAACCCCAATAGTGTGTCGCTGCAGTCGCATGGGAATCTCTTCGATCCGGCAATCTAGAATCCCGAAGGTCAACCCCTCTATGTGCTACTAAAGCTCATCTAAAGTCTCAGCCATATCAAGGTCCTGAAGGACTGCTCTCCCTACAACCCTCTCTGCTGGTGCATCTGCTTCGCGAATTGGTTCCTCTACTGGTTGAACACGACCGATTTCTACATTACATCAAACATTTAGTTTAGTCTTGGAAAGAAATAAAAACACAAAAACATTGTATAAAACTTAGAAAAATAAAAAAACATGGTCAAATAATTCTTACCTATTGCACACCACTGAGCGCCTTCTGGTACTACTAGATCTAGATCTCCTTGGAAGTCGACACCTGCGTATGCGTACTCATCGATGGCGACGATCTATCATCAGAACCAGACGAAGAATTCAGTAGAGAACACAATGGTTGATTGGCCTACATGCTGAACCACGAGTTCTAGCCATCTTTTCATTCGAGGATCTCTAGGACTAGATATATCCAGTGTTACATGATGTGGCTGCATTATTGGAATCCGTTCCAAAGCGAAGGAGATAAGGATTGAACCATAACTGAAATTTTTCTTCCTTCCTCCCTTTGATTTTTTCAATTGTTCCTTTATTTGAGATAGAACAACTTCAAACCAGTTGAAGATTGTTGGCTCTAAGCACTCTAGCACATACTGCATATACGATCTGTTCGCTACATGTAGTGTAATGGTGCCAGCAAGTTTAGCGATCGTGAAAAGGATGGTTCTCAAAGGCGAATCCCTGACATCCCAGATGTTTATTTTTCCATCTTCGCTAGGTTTTGCCCCTGGATAGCAATACTGCATAACATAATCCCTCACTCTCTCTCCTCCAACGGTAGACCCTGTGAAAGAAATGGGCAAACCTCTCCTCGAAAAACTTGTGAGAAAATATACGTCCTCAACTGTTATGGGAACCACTTTGTCGTTAATGTGAAATTATTCTATCGCCGAATCTCGTGCTCAAACTAAGAACTCCAAGAGTTCTATTTGTTGCCTCATTCCTGAAAATTTGAGGTAATTAAGTTGTCCACAATCTCTTAGGGCTCTTACAGTACCTAGATCATTCAAGGAAATCATATCTTGTTCTTCATGTTCTCTTTCCCTCCATGTAATTTTCATTATAATCCAATGGAAACCAGAAATACAACCATAAGATCCATTAGATTCCATTCATTGCAAAAAACTAGGCAAATTTTGGGCACAACATGAAAATAAAAAACTTGAACTGCACCCAACGCACTCCCCAGGCTGAGACAGTGCATTTCACATGCAAGAACCCTTCATTTTACTTGTTATGCAATGCAGGTTTCAACATTTAGGGGTGCGTTGCCCTCATTTTGGGTAGAATTTACCCTACGGGCCTTAAAACCCTTAAAATATGCAGAGAATGGAAATGAAATGAATACCAAAGGGAAGAGGAGGTTCATGTTACTAACCTGATCAAACAGCGATGAAATCCATCCACAAAATCACTGCAATCGACGACTGAAGTTTGGGGGCAAAATCAGGTTCAGAGCTCCAAAATGAAAATGGTAACTATGGAATGTTAAAAATGTATAGTGAAACTACTTTTTATAGTCATTTAATTGTTTGCAAGTTAAATTTATTTCTATGACTATAGTTTTATTATGATTTTATCATGAAACAGGTATTTTAAATCCATTTGATGTTGTTCTGAACAGGAAATACAACTGATGAACAGATTAGTAATGCAGATTTATTCAAAGAATGACTTGACCACAAAGCATACTTTTTCTCCTTATTTTTCGAGCTTTATTAAAAATGAAAAAGGATTTGAAGAAAACTTTTATCTCTTTTTCAAGCTTCAATAACAGCGAAAAAGGAACCCCATGGAGTCTTCTTTCAACTCTTTTCAGACTCCGATAATATGAAAATATTGCCGAGCACTTGTCTTTTTGAGCTCGTTAAAGTAAATGAATTGATATCTACTCAGTATAAGTTTAACCCTTTTTCGGACTGAGATAGATTATTTATGAAAAAGGAATACCTTGGTTAAATATAACCAAAGAGGTTCTCTCAGATATTATTTTACACTTTTTCGGATCTGAGTGACAAATTTATGAAAAATTACTTTTGGAGTTCTCTTTCATCCTCTTTTTCAGACTCTTTAAATATTAAAAAGGACAGGGCTATCACTATCATTAAGCTCATTAAAACAAAAAATAGTGACGGGCTTGTTGATCATGGCAAGAATCAAGTTTCATTCATCGTTAGACTCGTTAAATTATTAAATAGCGATACCTTATTCACCCGAAGGGTTGAATTATAGATCAAGAAAATGTTATCCTCCTCAAGCTTGTTAAAAAATAAAGAGGTACTGGTTGACAAATGACCGGGGAAAATTTGGGAAAAGTAAGCAAAGTTTCTTTTTGGTAGCAAGTCGCTCTTGAACATGACACTTCTTTCACTCCATGTTCGTGACTGTTTGGGTTGGGTAATCATCTTGAAATTTCATTCACACCTATGGTTCATCATACCTTCACTTCGGTTTTGGGTCAATGCTGCCAACTCATCACAGTGTCGCCGATATGTTCAAGAGAAGTCATCCAGTGATTAAAAACTCATCCTTCTGCAATACTTGTAAACCTTCATTTTCATGACCGTCATCCCTGAACATTGCTATATCAAGTCATACCCTTGTCTCCGAAATGAGTAACTCCTGTTTTGAAATAAGGTGACTTCCTGTCAACAACAAATCAATATCCAAGAAGTTCACTTAGAAACATCAGATTCCAGTACCATGAGGCTTGTTACAGCATCAACAATATCCTCGCTTCTGGACCTTTGACCGGAAGATTTTGTTTGGCGTTCAACATCAAATCATCTATTCATGCCTTACGAAATGTACTGTAGTACCTTGAGGGCCATTGACATTAATGGTGGTTCTCTCGCGTTTGTTAACAACTCACATCATTGGCTGGTAATCAAACGATGTCTTTCCATGTTCGACTACAAATCATATATTCGCATGGCTAGACTTGTACCCGAATGATCGAGAGAACGAGGTAAGAAGACCCCAGATCTAGTTTCATCCATCCGGGCTGCGATTTAAGGATTGTTGTACACATCATCTGTACGGTGACTTTACATATAGATTTTCATCCAAACATGGGCCTATATCTGTAGGCATGTCTGCATCTGGGCAACATTCCAATGAAGATGACTTTCTGAATTATGTACATGTTATTAGATTGTTTTATGTGCTAAACATGGGAATGCCTACCCTCAGAAATTATGATCAAAGAGGATATATCATAATGTAATTTATTTTAATATTGATGCAGGTGACCACTCCGCTTCATTTCCAGGCTCATCACAGTGTAAAGCATCTCAATCAAATTTTTTTATTATTTGGATCTCATGATTTAGGGGGCAATTGTTATAGGTCAATTTGGGTACCATTCCCAATGACCTGGTTAACTGGACATCATCTCCAGGACCAATGATCAAGGGTCTATCATTCCCTATCATTTCAGTTGCTACATGCCCTAAGACAGGAAACAAAACAAATCAAGCAAGACTTTCATCAAGCAAAGATTTCCATGGTTTGCAACTTATTATATACCATATGAGAGCTCACCAACGCAGGCTCTAAGGGGCCTAAGTGCGTTGCATATGCAAGTAACCCCATGCAAGGCTGCTTTGCAAAGCACTTCCCGACATTCACAAGTGCGTTGGTCACATTGGGAGCGAAATTATCATTGTTCCGGAATCTCCACTTGGCCAGTGCCTTCTAGAAGAGTTCACATGTGTCAAGCTTCGGATCCAAGTGTCCATTTGACATCTACATGACTGGAAAAATGTATTTCCTATTATTGGAAGGTCATTGATTGCAAAGCTACCTACAGTTCATCTATAAATTGAGCACAGATCTAAGTTCTTGAGGAGGAAGAATTTGAGTAGAGAAATGCTAGAGAATTTTCAATTGAGAGCTAGATTTGTGTAGCTGCTGTTGGAGAGATTTATACTATGATGAGGCTTGGGAACGTTGCTGGAAGGTCACTTCAAATCAGTCACTAGGTTGTAACCTCTCCTTCTATCATCAATAAAGAGTACTACTTATTTTTCCCTATATGCATCTGTATTGGCTTTGATTTTCCATATTGCAAGATCTTGGTTGATGTATATGGTTTATGATTTACTGTTTTAGCTAAATAACTTGAATAGATATCTACATTATTGCATCTTCTATTGTTTTAGTTTTCTTTCTTGTAGGAAGCATTCAACCCAAAAACCACTTGAATTTGAAGCTGCAACAGAAGAAACAGAAGGAGCCATTTAGAAGTGCTTGGATCACAAGTAACCTTCTAATCCTCTATGTGTATCTATTCTTAGTTAGGAGAAATAATCGTATATTCTTTCACCTGTTGTTACAACTTCAGCACTTGTATAGGGAAGGATTGACCGTAATCTACAATTCTAGCCCAACATCCGGCACTGACGGAATTCCTTTCTCTCGTCACATCTAAACCGACTTGTAGAAACATCATTTTTCACATATTTAACATAGGCTTTCGATAAAAGGAAACTCATCAAGTAGGTTTCCATCAAGAAAACTTCATCAAGTAGGTTGCCATCAAGGACAACATATTGCAACATATTGCAAACACATCCCATTACTGTTGAAGCTCCTTTTCAACAATGGGGTTTAGACTTCATTGGAGAGATTCAACCCACCTCATCTACCCAACATAAGTGGATCCTCACTACTACTAATTACTTTACCCAAGTGGATAGAAGCCATCCCCTCTAGAAAATCCTCTTGAAGACTCGATCATTATCAAATTTCTTGAGACAAACATCTGTCCCAGATTTAGTTTGAAATATATCCACGGATAATGCTACCACCTTTACATCAAGAGAATGATTGAATTTTGTTATAAATATCACATCACATTAGGAAATTCCTGACTTTGACATTACCCTGAAGGTAATGGGCTAGCTAGATCCTCTACTGAAAAGTTTAGTCGATATCATCGAAGCTTAAAAGACGAATAAAACATGGCATGGAAAGATACTACATGCACTATGAAGGTGATAGACTAGCCACCAAGAAATAAATTGGTATGTCTCACTATCAATAATGTATGGCATGGGTGCCATTTTGCCAACATCCTTGGGAGTCTAGGTGATTAAGCTTCTCCAAGTGTAATCGGAAAATGACACCAAGGAGGATGGGCCCGGACCATTCATCTATGACGGACAAAGAGAGGAGGTTTATAAAAGGACATAAAGTACAAGAGAAAATATAAAGAAATATTTGTGAAGGACTAAAACCAACAATTTCCACATTGGAGACACAATGTTGAAATGGGATTCTAGGAGGAGGACAGGGGTAAACATGGTAAATTTGAGAATTTATGGAAGGTCCTTATCATTCGGTCGGTTAGAGGTCATAATGCTTTATTTTACAAGGACTAAATGGAGAAGACTTTTTTGGAAGTCACATTGTGGTAGGATGCTCCTTTATTTTTTTCAAAATTAAAGGATCCAAGATTTCATTCATTGTACATAATGTTACCGCAGTGAAAAATCGGTAAAAACAAAACACCAAAAACATAGAAAGAAAAAGAGGGTAGATTTGAAAAGAGGTAGAGCCCATACCCAAAAAATAGTAATGCAAAAGAATGTGCCAAGCCTAAATTCCACTACTTGTTAAAAAAGAAGATCTTGTTCGAGTCATATAGCCTAATCATGGTTGAACATGTTTTAAGTTATGCTGATAAATTGATATAAAAATGATTATCAAAATTATTTAAGATTGACTTCTCGGAAAGGATATATTAAGAATGAAATATCTTTGGTTCCACATGCTAAAAAATAAACCAAAAAAATATGGAGATGTATAGCAAATGAGAGATCACAACCCTTGTTTTTCTAAAGTTTTTGTTTGTACAAAAATGTGTTTGTGTGCGGCTGCCTAATGCCACAACCCTTAGTAAGTCTAGATTTCCTAATCGTTTAAACCATGTTTTCAAATTCATGTCAATAGCTTAGAGAATGAAGTACGTCATACAACTTAATCTTATCATTGAAGCTAGTCTAGGTAGAGAATAAAAGAGTTCACTGGCACAATCTAAACTCTTGGAAGTAATAAGAGTAGAAATAGATAGTTTGGTTTGCTTTCATAAGAGAAGAAAATGTTGGGGATTTTCCGATTCATGTGCACCCAAGGAAAGAAAAAATGTTAGGCAAGTAAGTTGGGTAGGTAGAAATGAAGTTGAGCGAATCATGTTTTGGAATTATTGAGAGTCTAAATTTAAAAGGCATGAAAATGAATAGAAGGAAAAATTTTCCCAAATGGATAAGGCATTGGTCTTCATAAAAACGGAGAGATGCGAAAGTTAAAACCTCCTGAAAACTTATTTCCCTCCCAGAACTACCTGGAACCAGCTGTCGATCCTCCATTAATTTTTTGCTATCTTAGAGATGACTAAATAGTTATCTAGATTTCACAAAATAAGATTTATGAATATTGTGAGTTTTAGAAATCTCATTACCTTCATTATCCTAAATCGACCTATTTGATTATATATTTCCTCTACACCTTCTAAGGTCTACCTTACTACTCCAAAATGACTTCATTTTGGGCCTATGACCTCATCTTCCTCTCCATACCCTCATTCTCATTCACTCTTACTCCCCCTATGAAAAACCCATTTCCTCCTTCATAAACCTTCATAAAGAAAAGCTCTATTCTTCATTTTCACTTTATATGTGCATCTAGAAACCTTTTACATTTGTTTAAAATAAAAAATTAAGCCTTTTGGGTCTTTTTTTTTTATGTATAAAACCACAATTTTTATATTATAGACCAGACCTTATGTTAAAAAAGGCAAGCCCCTTTTCCTCTAGCCCCAACCCCTAATATATAACCTTTCCCCTTCCTCTTTTGATAGTCATGCCTTATTTTATAAACCCCACGAGCCCCGTTTCCCATTTAAACCTCTCGCTCCTTTTATATTAAAGCCATCATCCATCGGGCCTACCTCATAATATAACTTGTCACCACAAAAACCATAACCTCGCATACATTTTGACCCCCCACACTACGCGACGAAGCTGCACCACATCACCTCGTGCCGGACCAGATCTTTGTACATACACTGCTGCCCCACATCAATATTACGTCCGTCGATCTCCTCGAGATCCAGCTGGTGAATCGCTCCTCTCGGTCGGTGTAATGGAGTGGGATTTAAAATCCGCCCTGACCGTGGATATAGGCGGTTTCTACTACACCCCTTACACAGTCGAACTCACAGGACCATATCACATGCCCCCTCCGAAAACCACTTCAGCCTTTCTACACGTGCCCCGATAAACCACTTTCGAGTTTTTTTTCAAAACGTTTTACCCCTCACGCTTTAGCCATTTTTCAAACCCCCGGCCTACGGTGAAAATTTTGCAGTTTACCTTCGAAATTTTCCTCAGCTGTCATTTCCTCCTCTGCAAAACAGATAAGCCCAAGGCCACAGAAAAAAGTAGTCAAGGCCTTCCCCATGAGTTTTTTTAAACTAACACATTGTTTCTATGTGTAGGTTTGATGTCGAATTCTTTAAAACATTTTGATGGTCAAAAAATGACTAAATCGACACGGATAATGATCCATTTTGATTTGGATCACAGATAGTTAAGTAGTGTATCGATATTAACCATTGATGAAAAATGATCATCGATTTTCATCGATGGTCAAGTAACCCTATTACCACGAAAGGAAGCATCGCTTTGCATGCGGAAAAAAAAGCACGATCGGAAAACAATGAAGAAAAAGAATATTAAAGGATTAAAAGGACGATAATAATCAAAATAAAAAACAAAGGATCAGCCCGACAAAGTAGAGTATAAAGAAAAAAATGGCGGACGGTTAAAAGGTTTAAGGATAAGACGGAATATCAGCAGTTAATCCGAAGTTAATGAACGGTAGAGATAAAGCGATTAAAGAAAAAGCATTAGAAATAGACGGTCGAGTGTGAAAGCGGAAGTTTAAACTAAATACAAAGATTAAAGACAAACAAAACCGGATAACTTAAACACATTCGAATTAAACGCACCTACGAGCGATTACTTCTTTCAAAATATTTTGCCACCTAATGATTTGTTTCCTTCAATAAAGCATCAAGCAGGTTATTGCACTCGGTCGGAGGTATCTTATATCTACCAAGTAGTTATTGTGAGTTGTTAATAGGCCTTAAGTTAATGACTATATATTCTCTGAAGTTAAGATGGTTATTATTAAAGTATCTTGAGATATTTTTCCTTGGAACTTGCATGGTACTTCAAAATAAAAATTCATTAACTGTCAATAAATGACACCCAAACCCTAGACTGACTTCACCTCCTCATTTGTAGATAAATGCGCATTTGAGCTCATTATATTGTTGGCATTTGATGATTTTTGAAATACATGGTTTTAGAGTTTGAAGAAGAAATCGGTCTTTATGAAGTTTATGAAGGGGTTGTTTTAATTGATGGTGAAGGAGGATAGCTTGATGGATCTTTGAGCATGGTTAATGGTGGTGTGTCTCTATTAGTTCTTGTTTTTCATGTTTATCATTACGTTCGTATTTTAATATTCTTGATAAAACATAAAAGTATAGGTTAATAAATGTTGCTTGAAGCACCTTGTAGTCCTTCCTATTTTTCCATTTGCCTTTATGTTTTCATCTGCTTCAGTTTGTTAAGAAATTTTTAATTGCTTCCTTGAACACCTATGCTTCTTAATTCCATAAATGGTTCAATACAATAGTTTTAAAATCTGTTTATGGTTAGCCCTGCTTATTTACATGCTATTTAAACTCTATTTTGGAATCTTTCTTTGAAGTATTTCTTGTTAGGCTTTAGCAAAAGAGGTCATGTTTTGATTATGTCCTTTGTATGCTTGAAAGTTTCTTGAAGTTCTTTGTAGCTTGATCATTGATGTTTAGGAGTTCCTCTTCATTGATTGAAGTTACTTGTTATCTTTAATGTTTTCTAACCTTGAAGGTAGAAATAAGTAGAAGTTAAATGAGTTTATCGCCTTCTATATTTCATTGGAATGTTTGTCTTAAATTCTTATTTTCTTAAGTTGAATCAAGTTATTGGGTTGTCTGTCTATTGATTGCTTTATGCTTATGTGTTTTAGTCCCTTCTTGTTAAAGGTACATTGTAAAGGATTCTTGATTGACCTTTTCCTACCTTTGTTCCCCGACTTGATGTCCACCTCATTTACCATAAAAACTTAAAGATCCATTTAATTGTCATAGATTTTATCATTGTCATCATTTCTTTTGTTGGAGATATGACTTTCATAGACTCCATAGCCCAATGATTTGAGACTCTCACTCCACTTATTCTACCTAGTAATCTTGCCCAACCCACTGGAGCCATTTGGCGGAAATTCGACGACGAATCATCGCTATTCCAACACATTGTCGTCGCGAGAGCGACGGTTAGGCGGAAAAGCGTGGTTTACCATCGCATTGGCAGGTTCGACGCCCAGCTAAAAAGTGTCGCACTATCGACACTTTTTCCGTCGCTTCCAAACAAGCGTCACTCTTCCGACGTTTCCCAATACGTCGCACTTCCGACCTTTATAAATTGTCGCACTTCCGACGAAATGTGGTCTGACGTTTAGAACGTCGCTCTTTCGACATATGTAAACTGTCACAATTACGACGGAATGTGGTCCGACGTTTTGAACGTCGCTCTTCCGACGTCTGTAAACTGTCACAATTACGACGAAATGTGGTCCGACATTTTGAACGTCGCTCTTCCGACTTCTGTAAACTGTCACAATTACGACGAAATGTAGTTCGACATTTTGAACGTCGTGCTTCCGACGTTTCTAATATGTCACAATTCCGACGCTTACAAGACGTCGGAATTGCGATGGAAGGTTCAATTTTAAAAAAAAAAAATGAAACTTTAAAAGAGGAAAAACGTTGTTTTGAATATATTATATGAAGTAAAACAGTCCATGAAGTCATTACATTTTCACATCTAAAGATTTGAACCCAAATATCCATCCAGAAAAGTGGAAGTCCCACCCCAGACAATGATAGAAAAATACCCCATGTCACATACAGGGACATGATATAAAACCCGGTAACGGTCCACATGGAGATTATCGACAAATCTGAGAAAGCATCCAAATATGCCCGAGGCATCTATAAGAAAGTGAAATAGCAGTATGTAGAATAGTAAAACAACAGATAGAGTACCGACGTCCATTGTTCCAAATACAAATTAAAGTACCCAAAATCCTTGAACGGAGAAAAACGCTAATCATGTGAGGAGTGTGATATGTCCCAAATATAAAAAGACCATGAGACCATATCAATAAACCAGCAACATAGACCAGCATCGCTAGTTTTGAAGGCAGAGTGATAAACATTAATCATTTTTTTTTCACAAGAGAAAAAACGTTTTTTTGAATATATTATATGAAGTAAAACAGTCCATGAAGTCATTACATTTTCACATCTGAAGATTGGAACCCAAATATCCATCCAGAAATGTGGAAGTCCCACCCCAGACAGTGATAGAAAAATACCACATGTCACATACAGGGACTTGATATAAAACCCAGTAACGGTCCACATGGAGATTATCGACAATCTGATACTCTTTAACTGCTACTCTTTGACCTCTTTAACTGATACTCTTTAACTGCTCTGATACTCTTTGACCTTTGTTCATCCTTTTATCCTTTTTATAATGATATATTGTGGTAAATAGGCAAAAATTTATGTAAGGATAATTTTTTACAAAAGTTCCATCATTTCTTCCCACCATTGAACTTCTGGCACTCTGGTCCTTTGCAACTTTCTTAGTGTTTCATCAGCCTCAGTATATCTGAAGAAATTAGGCTAATTTGGGAACAAATGATTTACTTCATGCTCAAGATAAAATAAATTCTCCAATCTGTCATGAAGGTTTTTCCCTGTAGGCAATGCTGCTGTTGATGAACTGGTTGAAGAACTAGCTTTATTATCAGCATATTTGTCCAATTTTTCAACATAACTATCAAGGTCCATTAGCTTATCTTCTGCAACTATAGGACTGGGCAATCCTCTATTTAACAAAATATTCAATCTTTCTCTAAAGGCAATGATTTCTTCTTGCATATCTGAGCACCTTCGTTCTAAATTCTGTACCAGAGTTCTTTTATTAAAAACTCTCTTTATTTCCAGAATTGTTCCGGTCCTGTCCTGAATACCAATTTCCGCAAGTTGATTCTTAGTCTGAGTATTCAAAAAATGTATAAGTCTATTGGCCTCTTCTGGCATATTTCCCAACTCTTGTCTTGATCTCTCAATCTCATCCAAAGCCAATTTAACTAAGTTATTATGTTCATCCATTATCTGAATTGAGGACCAAACATCCTTTATTGATTGAATGATATTATCCCAAAGAATTTCATTTATTTCTTTTAAAGTTTTCTCCAATGTGAGATCCTTTTCCAATGCTTTGACTGTTTTTTCTAATTTGTTCACTTCTCTTGTTTTATCAACAACACTCATTTTTGAAAGATCATATTTATGTTCTAGAGTGGCCAATTTTTCCTTTGTTTTGTGAAGCTCTATGGCCTGAATGTTCATATCTTCCATTGAATTTGTTAATTCATCAGTGTTCAAATTTGCAGTGTTGCTCTGTGACAATTCTACTGGCTGACCTGTTGTTGCTGTACCTGTCACTACTCCTGCTGTAGATACTAGAATATTTGCCTGCTTATCTTTTAATGCATTCTCAAGCTCTTTTTCAGTTGCAGTAAGTTTCTCATTCAATTTTAAGAGCAAATCCATTAGTTCTTCCTCGGAATTTTGTTTGATGATTTCTGCAGTCTGTGGATGTCTTGAGGCCGGTAACTTTAATTGTTTTCTCAGAGCTGCAATATCATCATATTTTCTCTTGATCAAAGCTTCAATACCTTTCACATCTTTAGGATTATGACCCAAACCAATGATTATTTCCTCTAAATTTTTTATTCTATTATCCTTAGCCTGGGAGGAGGCTTTTTCAAGCTGCAATTGTGTATTAGTATTATCCAAAGAATCCTGCAACTTATGGGTCATCATTGATTTATCCGTCAGAGTAGAATAAATCATCTCACCTGTTTGCTTGTGTAGCTCAATTTGATCTAAAGGATGGATATCCTTTACTAAGACTTCAAAATTATTCCTAACGTAATCTGCAGCTGTCTGAGGCTGCCGCACCTTGGGCTTCAAATGGCTCATTAACATCTTACCCTGTTGGATGTCATAAGCTGACATCAATCTTTCTTGATTTTTCGGAGCCATCTTCAAAAATTGGTTGTACACTTGAATTCTAAGTGGATCGTTCCTGGCCTTTATATTGATGAATGTTCTTTTGATGTCCCAGGCAGTTTTTACTGGAGGTTTGAAAGAAGATATTTCTGCACTTTGTTGCCTCTGTATTCCCTATTTTTGAAAATTAGTGGATGTCCCACTACCTGTATCTGTTTGCTGACTGTCTTCTCTTCCCTGGCTGTCAGGGATTTCCTGAAATGATTCATCTTCTGGAAGGGGAGTTAATTTCTTCCTTTTAACATCTTGCTGTTCAGAAGAGCCACCAATAGGAGTAGTTGTTTCAGCCTCTCTCTTTTTTCCCTTTTCTATATTCAGAGGAGTTTGTAAAATAGAAATTTTTGGCTCACTGATCTGAGTAGGAGGAATTTGTCCTTGACCTTGTTCTTTATAAGTCTCTGGTTGCGCTGTCATTATGAATTTTTCAATTATTTGTATATCAGGCTCCTTTTATTTTCCTTTAGATTCTACTGCTATATATTGTACTAATCTCCTACAAATTTTTTTGTAAAGTCCTGGCTGAAAAAGATCCCTGCACCTGTCCAAAAGATTCTAGGTCAAGTATCTTTTCAAGATCTTTCATTACATTTTCAACATTGACCTGCTCACTATCATTTTCAACCAATGTCCCTTCTGTCCATTCATCCATATTAGCATATTGTTCTATTTTTGGGATTCTTTGATGGATGTATGGTGACAGTTTATTTTTCATTCTTCTATCACAGATAAAGTTGTTTGGATCATAAGGCACCCAGTAGAAACTCTTTTGTAGTCTGAGATAGTCTTCTAAAATCCTTTCGACTTCCTTTCCAGCTTCCCTAGAGTTACAAATGAAGGGAACTAATTGGCTCTTGATCCTGAGTTGAGCCTTTTTCTTTGCATTGCAAAAATGAATTATATCTGAATTATTCATCTGCCTGAAATATTCTAATGCAAAGAGTCTCATTGGGACATACTTGGGCGGTTTGAATGGGCATAATTCACATCCATATATCCTGATCTCTGTGTAGTTTTTATATAGGTACCAGTCACCTATCTTGTAATGCTTTGAGAGCTGAAGGATTTTCTTGATTTCATTGTTAATTCTAGGAGGAGAGACTCCTGTCAACAAGGTAGTTGCAGGATGAACAAAAAGGTTGACAAACTCATTATAGGAATAAGGAGAATTAGAGGAATTGTGAGTAATGGCAGACCAAAATATGACTGACCTAGGATTCCCTTTGGCATCAAGTTTCTTAACATAAAAAGGGAAATTTTCTGACTGAAAGTAAATCATGAGATGATATATGACAGAAGAATACTTAAATACTCTCTCATTCTCAAATCTCATGAACTGATCATGGATTTTGTCAACAATATAAGATGCAAAGTCGTACTTGACAGCAGGAGGCTGTCCAGGGGTAAAAATGGATAACAATACTAGGGTTAAGTGATCAACATAATCACAAGTATTGAAGCCCATTATGGAAGATATCATGTTTAAAATAAGTCTACCCTCATCAGTAAAGAAAGTATAACCATAAGGGGGAGGGTTTTTAGGCTGATGCTCTGGTAACATGAAGGTTTGGCATAGGCACTTTAACTCTTCATGGGATAACTTAGTAGATTTCTCAAGTAATTCAACCATGGACAGGGGAGTGAGAGCTTGACCAGGTTGGAATTGTAGCATTTCATTTATGGACTGAGCAGTTATTGGGAAAAGGACATTTTGACTTGGGGATAAAACTGCTCGTTGGTTGGGATCATAATTTGTGTATCAATAATGGATTAACTCAGGAAAAATATGGACTGAGGGGAGAAGGTACATAGGAAGATTTGATTCCCAAAGTCCAAAGATGTTAGAACCATTCAAATAATTGTCTCTGCAGCGGCCAAATATTCGAAGAGGATTCTCACTGAGACGCAAGTCTTTAATTTGAAAATCCATATCGGCTAAGGAAAATAATCCAATTCCTTGTGAGGGGCATTGATGGGCACGACATTCAAAGCTACATGAACTTCCATTTCTGGTTCTTGAGGATTCAGGAATGGAATTTCAGGGTTTTTGTGGAAAAGGGGCACAATTACCAGTTTTGGGAATATAATTGCAGTTCTGGGAACGAAAAAGACCAAACTGAACTTCTTTTCAGACCTTAGTGCAGAATTAAAACTAAAACCAGGATTTTTTACAGAGTTTAGCGGGGAATTGGAATAAATACCTATTTACGGGAAATGAAACATGTTTAAATAGGCGTTGGTTATGACAGAAGAACCCTGAAATACTCGGCTTCAATTCTCTTCAGCAAGGTAACGGTCAGCAAGCGTTAACAGTTGGTTTTTGAATTTTGTTGCATGGAATACTGGCTAGCGCACGGAACAATGAAAATGACGCAGACGCAATTTGTTTTATTTACAAAGTCAAAAGGGTGGTGGGTTTTGATTGATGACGTCAGCATGTACGATGGTTTCGTCACAGAGGGATAGGAGCAAATATTTGGTTGGGCCGCTCGCGCAGTGGAAATCCGGACCCGAAAAAGATTAGGGGGAATTTGATAAGAAATTCGCGTCACAACTCTCCCTCCGTACGCCAGCCAAATTCGGACCCGAAAAAGATTAGGGCGGAATTCATTTGGTTTTCGTGTCACAAAATTGGCCGACGTCAGCAGGCTATTTTGGAACGCGAATTTGGTTTGAATTATGGTTTATCGCTATTTGAAGTCCGGCGGGCTCGACTTAAGAACAATTTTGTTTGATCCCATCTTATAAAATTTGTGTTGGTTTTCTTTGATAATACACATATTTATAATAAATCATGGGAATGCCACACTAGTAAACATGTGGAAAAGTTATATAAATTATTGAGAACAATCATTTTTATGTGAAAATATCCAAATGTGCTTTTGGGAAATAAGAATTCGAGTATTTGGTTCATATTGTTTTAAAGGAAGGAGTGAAGTTGGAGCCTCAAAAGATCCAAGCTATTACAAAATGACCTATTCCTAAGAAAATCAAGGTTCTTAGAAGATTTTTTAGACTTACATGATATTATTGATCATTTGTTAAGAATTATGCATGCATTTCAAGTCCACTCACAATCTCTTGAAGAAAATATCATTTATATGGAATGATGAGGCTACTTTGGCATTCTCTCTTTTAATGGATTCCATGTCTTCTACACCAACATCGGTTGCACCTACTTTTGGTAAAACATTCATAGTAGAGTGTGAGGCACTAGGACAAGGAATTTACGTAACATTAACACAATAAGGGATATCATTGGCTTTTAAAAGCAAGGAATTCAAAGAAAATATTTGGTGAAATCTACGTATGAAAAATAAATGGAAGCAATATTACATGCAGTAAAAAATGGGGATAGTATATCACTGGGAGGTACTTTAAAGTCAAGATATACCATGATAGCATAAAGTATTTTTTGAAGCTATGGATTTCATTGGAAGATTAACAAAAATGAGGAGAAAAAATGAAAAGTTTTAATTTTGAGATAATCTGCAAAAAGGGTAAGGAAAATTTAGTACATGATGCTCTTTCTAAAATAGAAGAAGCCTCAAATTTATATCCAATTACATTTTCTATTCCTAGGTGGCTAGAAGAAGCTTGCCATAATGGAAAAATGACAATAGTACTAAACAAAAACTAAAATTTATAAAGGATGGGATGAACTCTATGGAGCATTGGGAGTGAAAGAGATATACTTTGGTGCAAATGTAGAATATTTTTATGCACGCAAGCATATTTGAATAAACAAATATTAAGGGAGTCCCATGTCTCTCTGATGGTAGGATGCAGGGTTCCTTAAAACATCTTAAAGGATCAAAAAATATATTTTTGGAAGGAATGAAGAAAGATATTCAAAATTTTGTAGGAGAAGGCCAGGTTTGCATAATAAATAAAAGAGAGATAGTAAAATCTCTAGGGTTACTTCAACCATTCCACATACATATTCAAAGACTAGAAGATATATTAATAGACTTTATTACAGGGTTACTGAAATATAAAGGTAAGTATTACATTTTTGTGGTCATTTATATAGACAAATTTTGTAGATTTTTTTTGTAGAGCTCAAAGTACATAAACAACAAGCCAAGTGGCAGAAGTGTCCATGAAAGAAATTCATCGTCTTCATGGTTTTCCTAAATTAATAGTAGCAAGAAACTTTTGGAAATAATTATTTAATATGAGTGGAGAAACACTAGCTGCCATGAGTTCTACATATCAAACACAATCAAATGGTCAAACAAAAATAGTTAACAAATTTTTTTAAGGTTATCTACAATGTTACTCCTTAGAAAAGCAATCTTAATGGATGAAGTGGGTTCCTCAAGGAAGAATGGTAATATGATACTATCATACTACCTATCACACATCTACTAAAATACCATGATGATGTAAGTTTGGAATTTAACATTTTTACATGTTAAAGACAAATAGTCAAAATCACTGACAACTTAGTATGCCATAATTAATAATCATTCCCTATTCACTTTTGTTAATAGGTTTATGTCACACGATGATGCGGGGGCATTAGGCACTAGCCAGCAATGTAGGAGGTTTTGTCCACATGTTGTGGCTAGGAGGGTTCGAAAACATTTGAGTTGTAACAGCTAGGTGTCAATACCTCAGCTGACTGTATTACTTAGACTAGTTAGAGTTGTAGGAGTCGAAAAGTTTCAGTTAGTTGAATTATTATAATTAGACCTTTTGATTTCTAGAACGGTCCTCTCAGAGGAACCGAAGAGCCATATGTTATGTATATAAATTGTAATTCCTCGGATGAATAAAAGTAGAGGGAAGAGGAGAGTAGAGAGGGGATTTCTGCAATAAACCTCTGTGTGTGAACAATTGTTTCCAGTTAAATGATTTCCAAGCATAGTTTCCATTGAATTATCTCGAACTGCTAATTGTGAAGAATTGTTTAACTGTGAGGCGATTGGGTACTGATAATTCCATTCTTCTATCTTTGAATTCCCGTAAATTGTTGGATAACCCTGTGAACTCACCCCACCCGAAGGCGAGGTCTGTGTAGAGAACCGGGGTCGTGAAAATTGTTCAAATATAAAAATCCCGCTTAATAAAGAGACAAAATTGTTGTGCTTTCGGAACCTGACCCGAGGATTGGACATGAGTTAACAAACAAAAGGATAGCGGAACCAGACTTGCACCCGTGGTCAAGCCCTCTACCAAAACCACGAGCGGAATCACAAAAGCGGGTTGCCCATATCGCACGGATTTTGCAAAGTAGGCGGTATTTCCTATTCCCGAGCGATTCCATAGGGAATGCGACACGTGGCGAAGTGACCCCCGGAAAACCACCGTTTAACCCGCGCCATCACACGTTAAAGCCCGACGTTGGAAGCCGAGCGAAATTGCCAAGAGTCGTTGATTTGGAGAAGGGCCATCGGACGGTGGTCGCACGTTGAACTTGCCCGGAGGTTAACTAAGGTGTGCAGAGGATAGCTAGGTACGATATGAGTGTTTGATTGGTTATTGATATATATAGGTGGGGTCGGAGTATAATGAAATTGTTTAATTAAACGATTGGCGGATAATTAGCATAAGTCTGGAGCGTGATTGTTGTAAGGCTAGGTGGTGAAATATAGAGCCGAAAGTTCATTACAAGTTATTTATTTAAAAAGAAACGTGGAGTATAAATACAAAGTGTTGAAAGTTAAACATTGGTTATAAGGCTTGGAGATAATATAAAGTCGGGAATATAAATTAAAGTCCAACCATTTTGGATGGTATTTATTTATCAAATTCTATGAATTTGATAAATAAACCCGAAGAAAGAAGAAGTCAATGAAGACCCAGGCTGGAGGAAAAGAACGGGGTAAACCAGGGGAAAATGCTGACAGAGCGATTGTAGACACACCGGCTCTCCTTAGGGGTCCAATTTCAGTTTTGTTGCGTCACACGATGATCTCTCTTCTCTGGCATTTACTTGTATTGAAGATCACTATTCTAGGAATAAGGAGTTATTTTCTCCAAAAATAACCCTAGCCAAACATTGACAATGCATCAAGGATATCTTTCTATGCTTCATAAGTCCATATGTTCTACTTCTAAATCATGTCTTGGAAGTGGTTGTTTTGCTGGAAATTATTCACCAGTTGGTTTCATACCAAAGTCTTTTTCACATTTTCAGCATCCAATACATGAAAAAGATAATGGTTTAAAACAACATAAATATTTGAAATTTTGCAAGAATTGTCTGGCACACTTTGAATATGAATTTTGAAGTCGAGTGCATGATGCTGTATAGGATCAAGTGTCATTTTGAATACCAAATGTTTCACAAGAAACTTCTCAACATGCTACCCTGCAGTAAGGATTAAATGACAATATTGCATCGACTATTTCCATAATAAAAGTGCACCTCGGCCATAAGACTAAACAACTACAAATGTTGTAGATCTAACAAGACCACACAATCAAATGTATTCCACAAGGCCAATACTGTATTAAAAATGAAAAGGAGTTTGCAACCAAAAATACCTTAGGCAACTAATTCAATTAGATACACCAAACCATCAGCAAAAAGGAAAACCGGCCTACTTGGCCTCAATATTTTCAACTGGGTCCTCTAATTCAACCAATAAAAAGGCCAAAACCATAGCATTGAGATACATTTCATTACACTGTCAATAACAATAAAATTTGACTCAGCCATAACCCTTTCCTTTTAGACCACTGGGTAACAAATATGTTTCCTTTCACCTTTGAGTTTTCAAATTATGCCTACCAAATCTAAGACATTTAAGAGGGGGAACTAATAAAACGTTAAAAAGAAAACCAGAGCACACATCTAAAATAACAACCCTCCATGAAAAATTAAAATAACACATTAAAATCTAATATAAGTGGACAAGGAAAGATCCACCGCAGTGAAGTTTCACGTGCAGGTGACCTTCCTTTAAACATAATTTCTTCTCTGACCTGCAATTTTTTTGTCACTGAGCCATCCTTGTTGAAGTACAACTCCTTTTCCATGGCTCTTGTATTAACTACCTTCTCTCTGTCGCGTAATCTCAGAGTCCCTCTTCTGCTTGAGCGATTAAAGGAAATGGGTGAAAAAACTAAAAGAGAAGACAATTGTCTGCCATAATTATCAAACATTGCACCCAACTTCTTCCCCTTTCCATTGTTACCCGATGAGGTAGATGTGGCAATTGTTGTCATACTGCCCAAAGTAGAGGCCATCTTCTCTTATCCTGAATATAGAATTACAATATCTTCATATTAGTATGAACCTTAAAAAACATGACTCCCATTGCTAAAAACCACTTTTAAGTTGTAACAGGCAAACTAAACAACTATCACAACTTTTGGCAACTTATGGAGCATTAAGAGAGAAACAACCAAAGATAAATACAACCACAATCCTCATTTTAATGAGACCGGACTATATATTTGCATTAAGATAATAGAAAGAAATCACAACTATATTAAGGCCACCACAAAACAATCTTTAACCAGTGTCTCTCGCAGCCTTCAGGTTGCCATGCTAGAGGTTGCATATTTTTAATTTAAATTATTGACCTCTCGTGCCCATCTATGAATGCATCCAATGGGATATCTACATCAAATGATCCTTTATATCCCCAAAAACAAATTCCCTACTACAAGAGCACCAGTATTGATGGATCACCCC
The DNA here is from genome assembly GCA_034641835.2 of Pinus albicaulis. Classification (NCBI taxonomy): domain Eukaryota; kingdom Viridiplantae; phylum Streptophyta; class Pinopsida; order Pinales; family Pinaceae; genus Pinus; species Pinus albicaulis. The sequence goes on from CM076572.1 coordinate 783,572,179, forward strand.
ACACCATCCCACCCACTAGAAACGGTGAAAAAGGAAACCCGATAAAACTTCTAAAATATCTCAAGATGACTATATGGGTGGTTCTTATGAATCAACCAACCATTCATAACATGCTCATCAATCCAAACCATGAGTATTATGTGACAATATTCAAGCAGGCACTGAATCGGATTTCTGAAGCTATGTTAGAGAAACCCTAAACTCTCACTGAAAATAGGTGAAATGTGGCACCACTCGGGGATTGACATGTGCCAATTAGTACAAGTGGTAGAAAATTGGCATGCTCTAACAACGAGGTGATGCAGGAATGACATGAGGGAGAAAATATCAGAAAAGCCCCAAATCTAGATAACTAAAGCTCATCACCAACCTGAGATTGACAACTTTACATGATGTAACCTATGAAATCGTAAATGGAGAAATCATAGTAACAATAAAGTAACCTATGTAACAATAAAGTCAGATTCATCCTGGGAGTGGTAATGGATGAAATCATAGTGAACAACAGGAAACATGCAGAGTTGCTTACAATCAAATAGATGAAAAAACACATACAAAAAACCTAGATAATAATCATGAACAAGCTTAATATTGAATTATGAACTATAAAGGAACTTACAAAATGTGAAATTACGAACCTAGTCAAGCGCACAAGAAAAAATATCATGGACATGACCTTGGTTGACAAGTTGTATTGCTCATGATGCAAGAGGATTTGTACCTGCACTGCCAAGTCAATCAAAATCCATCATTATCTATACAATAAATACAAGTAATTGATGTAGTATTTTTACTCTAAGATGAATTCTTATGATAATGTTAGAACATATGTTGAAAATGTCAAAACATACCTGAATAAGCTCCTCTTCATTTCAAGAACAATTTATTGGAGTCGCATGAACTTGGAACAAGCCTCCCACGATCTGAAAGAGTAGCAACTAAGTCAACGGTGACTTTTTTGTTGCTACACTGGATCGAGGGTGGTTTGCTCCAAGATTAAATTGCTCCAATAAATTATTCTCTACTAAACAGGGCCAACCACGTGAAGGTGGAAGCTCTTATGGCCCCTCCTCCCCCCCCCTCACATCACTCTCAATTCCCCAATACCCAATCTATATTTCATTTTTTACTTTCATGAGCATAAAAAAATATATTCAATAACTAATAAAAAAACAATTCAACAAAAAGTACGCAAGGAAACATTGCAATTAATGCTTGACATAAAAATTGTATGATAAATGAGTTTTTTATATAACGCAAAAAATGTTCCAAGTATGGTCATTGGTAACGTTTGTCTTATAATAATACAATATTTTACATTATCGAATTTTCTTTTTCTTCTTCCTATTTTTAAAGCTCCTAATTACATCATCAATATCATCATGCTCTGCTCTTGTTTCGTGCCTTTCGACCCGCACTGCTGACCTAGTTGCGTAGTCACGATGTCTGGTCTCATCCAGTGACGGGGCATCGCCTACAAAACAGATAATATTAAATTTTAATTGTCAGTTTTTAAATATCATTGAACTAGTTCGGTAATATTAATAAAAAAAATTGCAATGAGATTATTTACCTGGTGCACCAGTTGTCGTCGCTGACCTAGTTGCGTAGTCACGATGTCTGGTCTCATTTAGTGACGGGGCATCGCCTACAAAAACAGATAATATTAAATTTTAATTGTCGGTTTTTAAATATCATTGAACTAGTTCGGTAATATTAATAAAAAAAATTGCAATGAGATTATTTACCTGGTGCACCAGTTTTCGCCGCTGACCTAGTTGCGTAGTCACGATGTCTGGTCTCATCCAGTGACGGGGCATCGCCTACAAAAAAAGATAATATTAAATTTTAATTGTCAGTTTTTAAATATCATTGAACTAGTTCGGTAATATTAATAAAAAAATTTGCAATGAGATTATTTACCTGGTGCACCAGTTGTCGCTGCTGACCTAGTTGCATAGTCATGATGTCTGGTCTCATCCAGTGACGGGGCATCGCCTACAAAAACAGATAATATTAAATTTTAATTGTCAGTTTTTAAATATCATTGAACTAGTTCATTAATATTAATAAAAAAAATTGCAATGAGATTATTTACCTGGTGCACCAGTTGTCGCCGCTGACCTAGTTGTGTATTCACGATGTCTGGGCTCATCCAGTGACGGGGCATCGCCTACAAAAACAGATAATATTAAATTTTAATTGTCAGTTTTTAAATATCATTGAACTAGTTCGGTAATATTAGTAAAAAAAATTGCAATGAGATTATTTACCTGGTGCACCAGTTGTCGCCGTTGGGACTGTTGCCCTATCTTCCTCTCTCGTGGTAAGATCCTCAAGGGAAACATTCTCTGTCATTTAAAAAAAAAACGTTATAAGGACAACCATCAAGGTATAATTAGAAAAAATTATAAGTGGAAATTAATTACCGTCATGGCCCTCACTAATAGTAGCATTGTCAGCCTGGTCCCTGCTACAATGATCAGGTTGCACGTGAGGATCATCTACATTTGGCTCTAAAACTGGGTTATTCGCGTCGTCGGTAGTGTTGCTCCCCTGATTTAAACAAAGTTGTTAGACATTAAATTTATGGATGAAAACAAACATATTGAAAGGTTAATGTTTTACCTTATCAGGCATTCTGGATCTTGGGACCTGCCCCAAGCTTATGCGACGTTCAACTACGACTTGATAGCCGAAATGGAAAACGATATTTTTATCTTCCTCTGTTGTTTCTGTTCCAAAGTCATCACCCTACATTACATATGTCTGTGTATTTTTAATCATATTTGATAGGATTACAAAAACGTTGGAAGACGATACAATTAATTATAAGATGTTTAGCTACTTAATTACAATTCTTGCGGCCAATTTCAAGTAGCCGCCCTGGCCTAGCTTGTGATGGCCCTTTTTTTCAATCCTAGCTTTGGTTGCCTTTGAGGTGTTAGGCAACCTAGCATCAAAATATTAAAGTCAGATATGACATAGCACACTTTTATTTTAGACATAGAGAAAATTAAAGCTATTGAATTAAAGTTGTAATTTACCTTGCGGGTCCAGTTGGCATTTTTCCTTCTTTCTTTGCCCTTTTCTCTTTTCCGTCATGGATGAGTGCTCTCCACTCACTCTCTGGAACTGTGAGAGGACGCTCATATCTAGGGTTAAATTGTAATTGCGTCCTATAGGTGTCCCTGGTATATTTCAAATATTTGCCGGCTACCCGAGCCACCGCTGTTCTGTCAAATATGCCGACCCCAAAAAGGGTTTCTAGATAATCTAGAAGTTCCTTTTTCAGGTTGGAACTCTGGGAATTCCACCCTGTGCGTATGGTTGGGCCAAAAATTACCAACGCATGGCTCTCCAGATACCTGTAGAACTCATTGTTTCCTACACAGAAAAAAAAAATATATATTATCATTAATTTAAAAATAAAAATCATGATAAATATGTTTTAGATAAAGTACATGAAATAGTTAAAATATTAAAATTTACCTGGGAGTTGTACATGCTTTATAGGGACACCTTCATTGTTCACCAACAATGTGCCATTAATGGTCCCTGTGGAGCTGACACGTGTAGCTCCAGGAAACGCAATAATGTAGTTGGCCATATCAGCCTCATCATTGCCAACACATTCAGCGGTTGGCTGGGTGTCTGCTTGGGCAGGGTGTGTTTCTTGGTTGGCACCTAAAGGAGTAGAAGGTGTATGAGAGGGTTGTTGGGCAATCTCTTGCCCTTGTGTCCCACTACCACCAACACCGGATTCAGCAAGTGCCAGAAAACGCTACATACAAAAGAACTTTTTTTTATTTTAGTCAATGTAAAAATTAAAAATCAAACTATCACAATTCATCTCATACAGAACAAAAAAAATATCCTTTTGACTTTTTATTATTACCTGATATCTTTCTAGCTGGCTCATAAGTTGTTTTATCTTCTCTTCTGTTTCAGGTGTTTGACGCGCGTCTATCAAAGTATTAAATTCCAACCTTGCATCTCGTGCCTTTTTTCGCAACAAGAACACTGGAGATAGGGATGAAGAAAGCTCTTCCTCAAAGAGGGAATCATCAGGCGTACCATGGCTAGGTGTCTGCATATTTGAACAAAATTAATATTAATTCAATTATGTAAATAACTAAAATACCTGAAGATAGAGCAATGCTGGCACTTTACATGTTCTTCCGCTGGCCTCTTTCCGCGATCATCCCGTCTCTGGGTTGTTCCTGCACTGCTCTCATCAGTCTGCCACATTGAAATAAAATTATAAATGTAAAAACTTGAAAACAATATCTAACTTAAAAACACAAAATGAAAACTGAAATAATTTCTAATAAGACACCGGACAACAGAGTTAGAGTTTCAAATATGCCTTGCATTGAATTCAGTCCTGGAAACATGTCATTGCACATTAAGACACCCAAACAAGAGACGAGTTGACAATGAAGACCTTATTGAATATATTGTTGGAGCAACTTCTAGTAAACTTGTTGTGAATACCTTGAGGACATTTTTGGAGCAACATTGTTGAAGCTGATGGTATAGCATTGTTGGAGATGATCTTGAAGGGCCTTGAAGTGAAGCTTTTGGAGAAACTATTGAGAAATCCTTAGAGAATTTAAGTAAGGCACTTTCTATCTTCCATCACCTTTTTCCTTTCAATATCCTTTAAACGATTTTGTTGATATTTAATGTTTGAAATCACGTTATAATTCCTTGATTATATGTGTTTGGGGACTAAAATAATTTCACACTAAACCATGCAAACTTAAAAGTAACTTAACAGATCCATAAAGTAATAATAATCATAATTCCTAATTTCCTATTGTACGATATGATGCAATTATTCAAACATGAAGCAATGAAGACATGCAATGTCTGAATTTCAAGATTGATGAACCAATACAAGAAGTTAGAAACTACAACTTTGATTCAATACTCTATGTCCTAACTCCAGGAAGGAATCTAGTTTGTAGTACATAACATGCATCGTGTATTATCAATTCTTAATTGACAACAACTAAAGGTCATCTACATCATCAATTCCTTCCCATGTGTTTTTATGTTATATTCCTTATAAAAGTGTCAAATTTCTCTCAAAGTAAGCAACCACTGAATAAAATAAAAAATGGTTGAGATATGATTGAGAAATGGTCATTTATTTCTTAAAAGGATCTTCACGATTTCTTTGGTTGTTTTTCATCTCAAGAAACAAGAAATGACCTAAGAAACTATCGTGCTGTAATATAAGAAACAACACGGTGCAATGGCCATTTTCAAAGCCAAATGATGTCCATTGAGGACATGTCCTTTATTTGGTTCCTGTTTCATAGGAGTTTCGGGTAGAAATGGAACTTTGTTGTACCATTTCCAGTAGTAAAAAGGGAAAACCTTCTTTTTCCATGGGAAATAATTTACCTTTCCTTTTGCAAGATAATCTAAATCACAAAAAATATGAACTATACTGCACACATTCTTGGATAATGTGAAAGTGGAAAAGGAATACCCTACACAAGTGATGCACACATGTACACTTGAACACTAATATATTTTTGTAGTTGAAATGCAATGCTTGTTTTCATTTAAATGTAGGGTTTTTAAAGCAGGGAGAAATAATGGCTGCCAATTTAATAAGCATTTCTTTGGGAAAAATTTAAATTTTGTATTGGGTGATGAAGATAATAGAGGGTATTGAATCTTGATTCTTGACATTGTGTTTAACTTGAATAACTCAAATGATTATAAATATCAGTCGATGAGTTCTTTTTTCAAGTATGTCACTCAAAACTCTTATGTCAAAGCATTGTATGATGGCTAGCATTTGCTTGTTTATTGGAGCACGAATGATAACTACAATTGTTTGCTCTGCAGTATATCCAGCCCCAAGATTATGAAAAGTTTTCTCAAGTGGAGCTATTTGGTTAGGCTGTAGGGTCAACCCTCTATAGGAGGAAGGGCCTGCAGTAAGAACTTACCATTTTTCAAGAGCTGAGGGCCAATGTTGTTCTGCAAGAGTTGAGGGCGAATGCTGTTCTGCAAGAGCTGAGGGCGAATGCAGGGAGAATGTTATTCTACAAGAGCTCAGGGCAAATGCTAAGGGCGAATGCTGTTCTGCAAGAGCTCAGGGGGAAGGCTGAGGGCGAATGCTGTTCTGCAAGAGCGGAGGGCGAATGCGCGCGTGATATCAGACGTTAATGTAGCACACATGTACATTTGAACACTAATAGATTTTTGTAGTTGAAATGCAATGCTTTTTTTCATTTAAATGTAGGGTTTTTAAAGCAGGGAGAAATAATGGTTGCCAAATTAATAAGCGTTTCTTTGGGAAAAATTTAAATCTTGTATTGGGTGATGAAGATAATAGAGGGTATTGAATCTTGATTCTTGACATCTAGAGAGAACCCTACAGCCTAACAGAATCCAATGGAATTGACCAAAAAAACCCAAATAGAGTCAACCCTACTATAGGAGGAAGGGCCTGCAGTAAGAACTTACCATTTTGCAAGAGCTGAGGGTGAATGCTATTCTGCAAGAGCTGAGGGCGAACGCTGAGGGAGAATGCTGAGGGAAAATTCTGTTTTGCAAGAGCTGAGGGCGAATGTTGTTCTGCAAGAGTGGAGGGCAGATGCGCGCGTGATATCAGACGTTAATGTAGCTATTGAGACAGATACGAAACAATAAAATCATTTTTATGTAGTGTGCATATAAGTTTCGTATTTGTATTTAGTGCGCATATAAGTGTCGTTATACCAACGGAAGAAAAGGTGTCGCTATTGCAACGAAGGCCTCCAAACGTCGCAATTACGACACTTAGACATTGTGTCGCACTTGCAGTAGTCACAATAGCGACGCGTTGGGCCATAGTGTCGCCAGTGCGACGTCTTCCTCCAAACTTCGCAATGGCGACACTTTTCTAAGTGTCGATATTGCGACACTTTTCTATAAACGTCGGTATAGCAACAGTTTCGGGCGGGATGGAAAAAAATTGGGGAAATTTCCAACATTTGGTCAAAAGCGTCGGAACCAAGTGTCGAAATTTCCACCAAATGTAGTAGTGCCAGATACTACTTGTTACTTATGGTTTAGAGAAAAGACCACATTCTCTAAACGCGTGCGATATCGTAAACCCGTGTGTCAAATCCACCACAACAGTAAGTTCCAAGAAGAGTGAAATATTTGAAAATTCTCGAGTTCATCTCCATGAAAGGTGGGGGATCTTCCATGTCCCCAAATAATAGGAGAATGTTGTCCAATGGTGGTGTTGAATATGGCTTGAAATGGGTGCGCTAATGGATTATGAGAACCCTTTTATTATGGGGGAAAATCATCACTTGAAAGACAAAAGAAGCCACCACTTTCATCAAATACATGTAACTATTTCCAATGAATATGTTGTAGAGGTGCATCAATGACCTCAATGTTGATTAATCCTCTCTTTACTGCTAACTCAATAGGCATATTTTGATAGAGCTCTTTCAAATGGGATGGACATCCATGACGAGCCTAAAGGTGGTAATTAATCGAGTGAGCTCAGGGGAACCTAATTTTTTCCATATTCTTTTGGACATAGTGCATGTAATGCACCATCATCTGCAATTCATCAATGAATGGTGGTATTCCGGAAGTTGACCTGAATACAAAATCTAACTAAGGATGGTAGTTTGGATTTAGATTTGTATAGGTCAAATGTGATCAAACATGAATTGATGGGGTCAATTCCTCCAATGTAGATAGCAAATCCTTCTGTTGGGAAAGGCATATTTGCAAAACCTGCAACATAGACATGGTTATAGGTGATTGAGCAAGATCATCCACTATCTTATAAATATGTTCTACCATTACATGTGGGTTATGAGCGGTATGTTTTAGGAGCACCTTTGGTGCCTATGGAGTGTGGTGACTACTAGGAAATGCGATTATTAACTTGGGCATTAACCAATTCAAAGTCGTCTAGAGTGGTTTGGTTATGTGTTTGTGTGTGAATGTCTACTACATTCATGTAAATATTCCAATAGGTTTTCTCTCCAATTTGACTAGAGTTTGGAGGAGGGTATTGCTTTGTGGGTTGAGTAAGAGTAGCTTCATGCTGAATATCAATAAGCCCTTACTATGGGAAGGGATTTCTTACGATTTCTAGTTAAGGAGGTTGAGGGAAAAGTTGATATATTAGGGGGAGGGTTGTGCCCATTGTTGAAGGGTAACCCCTTGGATGTTCATTTGATTCATGTTTTATAATTCTACAATTTGGGGGAAATGGTGAGTGAAAACATAATGCATAAGGAAATTTGGTCCTTAGGTTTTTATTTCCCAATTTTCACTAATTGTTGTTTAGATTTTGGGGTTGCTTATTGTTGTTGGGATTTTTCCTAACATTTTGGTTTTGGTTCTAGGGGTTTCCACCTTGTCCTTGGATAGCCTTCTATGTATTCTTATGCTTCTTTTTTTCATTATTGGGGGTTTGGGGTAGGGGGGGGAGGGGGGGTGGTAAACCACGTTTAATTGGTCAAATGCTTGAACCTATTGATTTGGGAATAAATGAACAAAGTTGACCCTAGCATGATGCTAAGCTTGTTTAAGTCTTGGGATGGGTTTCATATCACCATGGAACGAATAATAGGGATTTATCCCCTGGGGAGGTTCGTATGGGTTTTAAGATGTGGAAGTGATCCCCAAAAGTGTGCACTATTGAAAGGAGAAAGTGTGACATGAGAATAAATCAACATACTCAAAGGGGTTATGTGGGGCCTTGAAGGTTGTTTTTCCTTGTTGTTGAGTGGGGATAGAAGATGGCATGTAGGAATTGTGAACAACATGTGCTTTGGAACCACCATAATCATTTTCCATAATGAGTAGCACTATATGATGAAAGGGGAGCTCCATAAAGGTTACCATATAGGTTGGTGCCATATGATGTTGATGGGGCACCAGATAAAATAACTTTGGTCATGGATCCAATCAATCTACTAGTAGAATGTGAGGTCCTAGGTTTCTCATGTTTAAAGGGTTAAGGATGAAAGCATCTAGGATGATAATGTAAAAATAGTCAAATTGGGCATAAATCGAGTCAAACTATTGTTCTTTGGTGATGACGTCTTCCTCTTACACATTATTTTGTCGCACTCGTGAACAATGATGTCACAACCCTATCCCTCACCATCTGAAGCATAGTTTTTATCAATGCCTAAATAAGATGGAAGAAAAATCTCACTCAAGAAAATAATAATATTGTGAAAATACCTTTAAAAAACCCTAATTTTGAAGGGTGTCGCAAGTGGGACCGTGATGGTATATGAATCTACTAGGTTGTCACATTATGTATAACTATTGTGTTGTGACATTGTCGCACTTTTTCAGTTCATAGGGTGCGACTCTATTTTAACCAAGGTAAAAATAAAAAGAATATGAGAAGCTTCTATTCTAGAAACCTTTTGGATGAAATATCCTCTGAGTCATGTGGATCTAACTTGCATCCCTACCTTTTTGGATATCAACCTCCATCCCTTATCCTCCTCCTATCCTTTCACAAGCCTACAAATACAACCATCTCCCATTGAGATGGCTAGTTAGAAAAACTCAATAAAGCTTGGTGAAACTATGCTCAAATACCTACCTTTTGACTATAAGGATTTTGAAGGAAAGGCATTGAAATGAAGGAACAAAATGGAAGGGTATTTACAACATCAAGGCTCAATTTGTAACCACTTATTTGATGATTAATACAATTATGCATTTCTTTCCCACAAACATTGTCTAAATTTGATGGTTTTTATTGCATATATCCTTGATCGTGTGCATAGGTATTTTTATAAATCATACTATATATTGGTGCTTTTATTTCTTGTTTGTTTTCTCTATCTGAAATTCCTTACTCTGTGAATAATGAAGATAAAGTTGGGAGCTAAATATTACAAGCAACTAGTGAGGACAAATTTTAATTAATAAGGTACAAAGCTCTCATCCCATTGTTGCTCATATATGATTTGATTATGTTAGACCTAGGGAAAGTTTTCCATTCCTATTTGCTTTGTTCCAGGTTTGGGTTTTAGGCCTAGGGAGATCACACTTGTTTTCAAGAGGGTTTTATCCATAAAAAAAATTGGCGACTTCATTGGGAATCAAACCCACTTCCTTAATCTATGGCATAGTGGTAGCTGCATCCTTTACAATAAAAGGTAGTAGGGATTCAAGAAACCAATTCAAGAGGAACTTGTCCATGAATTGGATTTTACATAAGCTATAATGTCTACACCACTCATGGATGTGATCCACAATTTGGGTGGAAGTTTTCAGGTAGAAGTTTGAAATAAGTTTTTTTCCTACGTCATGATAAATAAGCAATTGGAAATATTTAAGAAATATATTTTCTAATGATGAAAATGCAGTGTTGTGGCTCATTTTCATTTACTTTTGAAATATTCCTCAAAACAACAAAAAAAGAAGCATATATGTTAGAAAATGTAAAAATTTTGTATACCGAAAAATAATTTTTCATTTATATGTTGGTGTATTAACATTATGTGCGGAGATGTGAAGGCGGGTTGAGTCATGCTTATTCGCGTGCAGAACAGTTCAAGAGTCAGTCTGATTGGTGCGTTCAGAACATTACATGCTAGGGTTGAGTCAGGTGTCCCCACCTCCACTTGCCACGTCATCCCTACCTATATCACACATCGCAAACTCAGGAGGAATGGCACTCATGAATATGTTATGAATGTTGAAATGCGAAGTGCGACAAGGGCGGGATGCGATGCTACTCAGAACTGTGATTTAATATATTCCAATCGCACATCGCACATCGCAAGCTTAGGAGGAATGGCACTCATGAATATGTTATGAATGCTGAAATGCGAAATGAAATAAAGGGACAGATGTGATAATTTTCAAAGGAAAATTTGAATTTATTTAAAGTCGAGGATTATCTGCAGTTGCATTGTTTTATGAAGAAACGTGAACACGGGCAGTGGACTGGGGTAAGTGACCCAATGCAGATCAAAGGAGAAGAGAATACATAACGTTGCGGGCACGAGTAGAAGAGACAGAGTCGGGAAGAAGGAGACATGATAACATGGTTTGAAACGTAGAGGCATAGGAAGAGTCAGGCAAAGGGAGTACAGGGTGGCACTGTTGGAAACGCAACAGCTGGATCAAGTCAGGAAAAGTTGCGTTATTACATAATTGTTCAAATACCACATCAGAAATAGAAAACACCTGACGACAAGTAGAAAAGAAAAATATTTAAATCTGGAAGAAATGCAGGGCAAGGAGTCCGATGTGTCAAGGAGACACATCAACACTTCAAGGAGACGCATCAACAACAAATCAGATACAGCAAAAAGGATAATATTTCAAGTTTTAATTTGTTTTCTTTGTTTGTTAGGATCGAAGCTATAGTGACGTCCCTAATTGCAATGTAATAAGTAGTTTTAACAGTTTAGGTAGTCGAAGTAGTTTCAATAAGTTCAAGCAGTTACGAACTATTTTTGATGTATTTAAGCAAGATAGAAAGAAAGAAGAGGGGTTCTAAGTTTTGGACATTCAGAAGACTAAAAATTTGGTACTTCTTTTTCTGATGGGTGAATGAAAGAAGCAGCAAGTTTCCTGCAATTTTTTATGGTGATTTGTGTTTCTTGCATCATTTTATGTTGTTTCTTCCTTGAATGAAGTGAATTAAAGAAGTAGACAGTCTCTGATTTACGTTTGTAAGTAAGAGTTAAATAGCCTTAATAAGTTCTCCTTCACTCCAACTCCTCTCCCTTCACAAATTCTCTGTGGAACTTAAAAGTAATAGATTATGTGTTTACAACATATTATTTTTAGTTTCCTCTCTCTCCATGAATTCTCTCTGAAACTTAAAATTAATAGATTTTGTGTTTACAACATATTAATTTGAGTTTCCTCTATAGTTCTTCTTTTCCATTCAGATATCGGTAGTTAATGGCATTGTAGAGTCTTTCATTATACCTGATTATTAAGGGTTTAAAAGAACTAGTTTCCAAAGGGAATGAACGAAGACCACCCGACATAATTACTTTTGTGATACATTTTTAAAATATATCTTAAGAACTGATTCCTTTCCACAACCAAGGAATTGTCTCTTAGGATACAACATTTTCTGGTGCCGTTTCCGGAGACTAAGAGACAAAGTTTATTTTCCCTGGGTTTTTCACATTATTTCCTCTGGTTATTCAATGAGGAGGAAATATTTGGATGTGTTTGTTATTCTCATAATTATGGCTCACAAAATACCTCACATGAGGTCGAATACCTCATAGCAGAAGGTCCCTGCTTTGTCAGACCCTAAAGGATTGGTTTCTAAAAGGGTTTAGAAACCCAAAACCCCCTCAACACCCAGTCCTACACTGTCAACTCCTGACAGTAATTCTAGTAATCCTTTGTTTGAATATATCTCTAAAGTACTTCCTTTCTTGGAACAAGATTCACCTTTCACTACAATTTATTTTCAAGAACTTAAGTTGGAAGAACACTCCTTTGAGTCTGTTTCTTCTACTTTTACTCAATCTCAAAAAAATCTAGTTGCTAGCCCCTTTTCCATTTTCCATCAACCCACTCCCATATCAGTTTTACCTCCACCTCCGTTCATTTTCACAGCAGGTTCATCGATTGCATCTAACCAAGGAATAGTAAATCAAGGTGCAAACATGGCAACACCAGCCTTTTTTTTTAACATATATGCTCCACTTAACCTTCCACAACCAATGAATGTGATGTCTCAAGAGTATATTAAATTACTCCCACGTTTTACTAGAGAAGATGAAATAACTGCAGAAAAACACTTGCCCGTGTTTTGTAATTTCGTTGAAAATCTGAATGTAGAACATCTTGATGTTGCAATGAGGCTTTTTGTTCAGTCTCTGGATGGAGAGGCTAGAAAATGGTTTAAGGGGTTGCCAAATAATTCTATTAATACATGGGAAGAACTGGAAAATCAATTCACTCAAAGATGGGGTGAAAAAAGGGATCATGGATATTCACTAACATAATTAAATGCAATCAAAAGAAAACCGTATGAGAATATATCATATTTTATCAAAATATTTAATAAGTTGTATATATAACAGTTTTCCTATAGAAATGAAGCCCCCTCCTTTTGGAGCAAAGGTGGTTTTTGCTGGGGCTTTTGAAGCTGATTTTAGTTTCACACTTAGAGAAAAGAGATCCCCTACTCTAGAGTAGATATAGACCGATGCTTTAGAAATTTAAGCTAATATGACTGCAGCTGGGAAGGCGAAAGGGAAACAACCAGTCCAAGAGAAAGGGAAAGCAAAAGAAGAATCATCACAAGATCAAAGAATTGAAGATATGAAAAAGGTGATAAAAAATTTGTCAAATAAGCTAGTTAATATGGAATTGGAAAATAAAAACTCCCAAATACAAGTACAACAAAATAGAGGAGGATTTAACACTCAATTCAGAAGACAACCCCTGCAAATTTTGCAGATGGAAAGAAAAGATCAAGACCAGGTTCTTGCACCATTATATATAGAAGCAACACCCGAAGAGTCAGCAGAAGATTACCAAAATGAGGCTGAATATCAAATATCTTCTATGTACACAATAGAAGAGGATGAAGAGGAATATTGTGAAGGAGAATATACTAAAGCTGAAGTATCTTTTTTTAAAGATGATATAAATGAATACTGTAAACAATTTGCAGATTTTATGCAGGCTGAGTTGCACAAGAAGTATAATTTGAGATCAAGGAAAAGGTCGAGGCTAAAAGACACTGAGGGTGAACAACAAGACCCTGATCCTCCTCTAATGGCGACTCCACAATAAAAGGACCCTGTAATACAAGTTAGTAATGGGAAGCAACCTATAAATTCAGTTAATAGAACATATGTACAACAAGGTGAACCTTCCCAGAGCAAATCAGTTGATTCTAATTTTTTGGAGAGAGTTGTTCCTATACTCGAACAAGCGGAAAATTCTAGAAAAAGTGAAGAAGAACCTGAAAAGAATTTTAAACAAACTCATGCTTTCATTTTGACAAAAGAGTCGGAGAAGGTTAAAATTCAGGTACCTCTTATAGAATTAGCTAAAATACTAGTCTACAAGAAAGAAATTTCAGAATTTATTAATCTCACATAGATTGAAGATATAAGTGACACTATGAACTTACAAGAAGAGAAGCTAGTGGTCACCTTTGGTCCTCATGTAGAAGAAGTATATCCTTCTGTTCCACCATTCTATATTTCTCTGTTGCTTCATGATTTTACTTTCCATAATTGTATGTTGGACTCAGGAGCATCCCATAATCTCATGCCATTGTCTGTTATGAAGGAACTAAACTTGCAGATTACCAAACCTTACAGGGATCTGTATTCATTTGATTCCAAAAGGGTGAAATGTGTTGGGTTAATTAAATATGTAGCAGTTTCTTTGGCACAAATTCCAGCAAATAGTATAGTCATGGATGTAGTTGTTGCTAATATTCCAGCCAGGTTTGGAATTCTCCTGTCAAGATCTTGGGGAGAAAAATTGGTAGGTGTTCTAAAAGTAGATTTCACTTATGCTATCATTCCTATTTTAAATAGGAATAAAGGAGATTTTACAGGGAAAGAAGGTTCGTGAAGACCACTACCAAGAAAGATGCAGTAAATTCCCCTATTTAAAGTGAAGAAACAAAAGATCTTTCATGTTTCATGCTGCATGAAGATGCAAAATTTTTTGAAGACACAATGAAGTAGCGCTCTTTAGCAGTTGTAAATAATGAATTGCATTCAAATAAGATTTGGAAATTCTATTTTATGGTGCCTACTCCAAGGATGGCACAGGAGCTGGATACTTGTTGATATCACCAAAAGGTAACCTCAATCATTTTTCTTTTAAATTAGAATTTGATTCAAAAAAAAATGTGGATGAGTATGAGGCCTTAATTTTAAGCCTTCAAGTTGCTAAACATATGGGAATTCAATGTATTTCAATTTTCAGTGACACTGAATTGATAATAAGATAGATTAAAAGTCATTGTTAGACCAAGCATCTGAGATTAATATCATAAAGAAATGAAGTTTGGGATCTGATAGAGAACTATTTTGAAGCCTTCAATCTTCAGTCCATTCTGAGGGAGGGGAATAGGTTGGAAAATTCGTTAGCAGTTGCAGCTAGTACCTTTAAGCCACCAATGAATCCAAGGTTAAGGTATGAGATTGGAATTAGACATAGACCCTCTATTCCTGACAATGTGAAACATTAGCAGGTGTTTGAAGATGATGAGAAGATAAATAATTTCTTGACAATGATTGGAAACTTTGAAGATGATGAGATAGATCAAGAAGAAGAAAAGACAGAGCAGAGAGGACAGATAAGAAACCTTAAGTAGTCAATAGGTGGGTAGAATATTATCCAACTGAAAGATAATATACTCCTAAAAGATTGGTTCCCCTTGGAATACTATTTGATTCTAATGATGTTGTTGTTAATTCAAAGAAAACACATCAAGAGGAAGAGATGGAAGATTGTAAATTGGGAACTCAGTAGGAGCCAAAAACGGTGAAATTATTCAAGGGTGTTCCCAAAAATTATAAAGAAAGATACATTGATCTTTTTAAGAAGTATATGGATGTGTTTTCTTGGTCATATGAAGACTTGAAAACATATGATAGAAGCATAATACAGCATAAGATACCATTGAAAGAAGGAATTAAACCACACATACAAAAGCTCAAACATATTAATCCATTACTATTAGCTCCAATTGAAAAGGAAGTGAAGAAATTGTTGCAAGCAAAAATCATAGTTCCTCTTAGATTTTTGGATTGGGTTTCTAATCTAGTTCCTGTGAGGAAGAAAAATTGAGAGATAAAATTGTGTGTAGACTTCAGGAATTTGAATAGAGCATCTCTAAAGGATAATTATCCTTTACCTAAGATGGATTATGTCTTACAAAAAGTGGGAGGATCTTACATGATGTCCATGATTGACGAATTCTATGGGTATAATTAGGCAGCAGTGGATAAGGAAGATCAGAAAAATACAACTTTCACAACCCCCTGGGCTACTTTTATGTATGCAAGAATGCCATTTGGTCTTATGAATGCAGGTGCGAATTTTCAGAGGGCCATGGACATAGTGTTTGTAGGTGACAAGTATGTGGTTATATATCTGGATGATGTAACATTTTTCTCAGGGTTAGATGATGAACACCTGGAACATCTGCAAAAAAACTTTTGAAAAATTCAGGAAATTTGGTCTGTCACTAAACCCTAAGAAATATTTGTTTGCCTTAGAAGAAGATAAATTATTAGGCCACATAGTTTCAAAACAAGGAGTGAATATTGATCCAGCAAGGGTGGAAGCAACTCAAACAATTCCTTTACCCAGAGGCAAGAAATATATTCAGATATTTTTGGGAAAAATAAACTTTCTGAGAATATTTGTACCAAACTATGCTGAGAGTGAGATATATAAATGACATGTTAAAGAAAAATGCAGAAGTGAGATGGGATAAAGAAGCAAGAGAAGCATTTGCCAGAAGAAAAGAAGCACTCCAGGAAGATCCTATTCTAATAAGTCTTGATTATCAAAAGGTATTTCAAATATTTTCATTTGCTTCTCCCACTAATATTGTTGTTGTGTTATTGTAGAAAAATGAAGATACTAAGGAGAAGCCATTGGCATTCTTTAGCAAAGTTCTCAGAGATGTTGAGCTCAAATATAACATTTTGGAGAAACAAGTGTATGCATTGGTCAAAGCACTCAAATCCTTTAGGACTTACGTGTTTCAATCCCAAATAACCACTTATGTACCTAATTTTGCGGTTAAAGATGTGCTAGTTCAAAGTGATGTTGAAGGAAAAAGAGGAAAATGGATAGCTAAAATCCAGGAGAATGATTTGGACATTAAACCCACCAAGTTAATTAAAGGACAGGTTTTAGCAAAGTTTCTAATAGAAAAAAGATTTCAAGCATTGGGAATTAACCTCCTGGCACCTGTAGATGGAGCTCACAATGAATAAGTTCGGGATAAGCCCAAAACAGGTATTCAAAACAAATTTTTGTGTTCAGATTGGTATAAAGATGTTTTTCATTCCCTGTGTTTATTTTCTTGTCCATGTTCACTAAATAGAACCAAATAAAGAACTCTCACGCTTAGATCTCAGCCATATGTCATAGTAGAAGCAAATTTGTACTGGAAATATCATGCTATTATTTTGTTGTTGTGTTTAACTAAAGGTGAATCCATTGAGGTTATCAAGGAATATCATGACAATATTTTTGGAGGACATTATAACTGGAAGGTCACAACACATAAAATCCTCAAGTTAGGTTTTTATTGGCCTACACTGCTCACTGATGTGTACAGACTTATCAGAATTTGTCAGAAGTGTCAATTGTTTGCAAAAATGAAGAGACTTGCTCTGTTACCTCTCATTCTGGTATTCATAGAAGAGCCTTTCAAGGAGTGGGGACTGGAATTTATTGGAGAGATCAATCCCCCATCAGGTGGTCAGTTCAAATGGATTCTAATTGTTGTTGATTACTTCACAAAGTGGGTTGAAGCAATCCCCACCAAGAAAGCAAATGACCAAGTGGTGATGAAGTTTCTGTAGGAGAAAAACTTCAATAGCTTTGGCTGTCCAGTCAAGATTGTAACTGATAAGGCTCGGGTATTTAATTTTTCTCGATTCATTAATTTATGTCAAACATATAATGTAATTCTGTCACATTCCACAGCCTACCATCCACAAGGGAATGTACTGGAAAAGTCTTCAAACAAGACATTGTTCAGGATTCTTAAGAAAAAAATCACTGAAAATAAAAAAGACTGGGACTCAAAATTAATTTTTTCTCTTTGGGCAGTTCGAGTAACTACTAGGAGGTCCACTGGAAAATCACTTTTTGAGTTGGTATATGGAACTCAGGCATTGTTTCCTAGTCAGTTGACCAAACCAGTGATTTTTTTCCTTCAAGAAGCTTAGGAAGAACCTAATTCTTTGGTAAGAAGAATGAATAACGTGATTGAGTTAAATTAAAATATAGACAAATTTAGAGATAATTTGATTACTTATCAGGAAAAAATGAAGTCTATTTTTGACAGGAAGGTGAAATAAATCCTCTTTCATGCAAGAGATTTAGTACTGAAATGGGACACTAGAAGGGAGGATAAAGGAAAGAATGGTAAGTTTGACCCTCTCTCATATTTTACGTACAGAATTTATGAAGCAAAATCAAACAATACTTTCATCCTAGAAGATTTAGATGGAGAATATATCCAGCTTCCTATGAATGGGCAGTATTTGAAGCATTATTTTGAGCATTAAAAGTCAACATTCCACCATTACCAGATTGCTCATTGTTCATATGTCACCAAGAAATATTTGACTCCATGCCTAATGGATAAGGCACTAATCTGTGGTTCTTAGCGCTTTCATGGAAAAAAAACATTATCCCCAGGTGGAGCCAGATGTTGTGGCTCATTTGCATTTACTTTTGAAATATTCCTCAAAACACCAAAAAAAAAGCATATATGTTAGAAAATGTAAAATTTTTGTATACCGAAAAAAGAATTTTTGATTTATATGTTGGTGTATTAACATTATGTGTGGAGATGTGAAGGCGGGTCATTTGCGTGCAGAACAGTTCAAGAGTCGAGCTGATTGATGCGTTCAGAAAATTACATGCCAGGGTTGAGTTGGGTTTCCCCACCTCCACTTGCCACGTCATCCCTACCTTTATCACACATCGCACATCGCAAGCTCAAGAGGAATGACACTCATGAATATGTTATGAATGCTGAAATGTGAAGTGCGACAAGGGTCGAACGCGATGCAGCTCAGAACTATGATTTAATATATTCCAAACGCACATCGCACATCGCAAGCTTAAGAAGAATGGCGCTCATGAATATGTTACGAATGTCGAAATGTGAAATTCGATAAAGGGACAAACGCGGTAGTTTTCAAAGGAAAATTGAATTTATTTAAAGTCCAGGATTATGTGTAGTTGCGTTGTTTTATGAAGAAACATGAATGCAGGAAGTAGACTCGGGTAAGTGACCCAAAGCAGAGAAAAAGATAAGAGAAGACAGAACGCTCTGGGCATGAGCAGAAGAGGCAGAGTCGAGTAGAAGGAAACATGATAACATTCTTTGAAATGTTGAGGTATAGGCAGAGTCAGGCAAAGGGAGCACATGGTGGCACTGTTGGAAACGCAACAGTTGGGTCAAGTCGGGAAAAGTTGCGTTATTACAGAATTATTCGAATACCACATCAGAAACATAAAAGACATGATGGTAAGAAGAAAAGACAAATATTGAACTCTGGAAGAAATGCAAGGCAAGGATTTCTAATCTGTCAATGAGACACATCATCACTTCAAGGAGACGCATCAACAACAAATTAGATTCCGCAAAAAGAATAATATTTCAAGTTTTAATTTTTTTTCTTTGTTTGTTAAGATCGAAGCTATATTGATGTCCTCAATTGCAATGTAATAAGGAGTTTTAACATTTTAGGTAGTCGAAGTAGTTTCAAGAAGTTCTAGCAGTTATGAACTGTTTTTTATTTATTTAAGAAATATAGAAAGAAAGAAGAGGGGTTCTAAGTTTTTTTCTTCTGGAAGACTAAAACTTTGGTACTTCTTTTTCTGATGTGTGAATGAAAGAAGCAGCGAGTTTCCTGCAACTTTTGATGGTGATTCGTGTTTCTTATGTCATTTTATGTTGTTTCTTCCTTGAATGAAGTGAAGTAAAGACACAGCTGGTCTTTGATTTACATTTGTAAGTAAGAGTTAAATAGCCTTAATAAGCACTCCTTCACTCCAACTCCTCTCCCTTCACAAATTCTCTCTGGAACTTAAAAGCAATAGATTATGTGTTTACAACATATTATTTTGAGTTTCCTCTCTCTCCATGAATTATCGCCGAAACTTAAAAGTAATAGATTCAATGTTTACAACATATTACTTTGAGTTTTCTCTACAGTTATTCTTTTCCATTTAGATATCAGCAGTTAATGGCATTGTAGAGTCTTTCATTATACCATAATATTAAGGGTTTAAAATAATTAGTTTCCAAAGGGATTGAACGAAGACCACATGATATAATTACTTTTGTGACACATTTTAAAAAAAAATTCTTAAGCACTGATTCCTTTCCACAACCAAGAAATTGTCTCTTAAGATATAGCATGCAACATGGATCCCCATGGTTTCATTGATGTACCGTGTGTTTATTTGTTTGGTCAAGGTTCTTTGGAAAAGTATCAACCTAATGGAGTCGTCATAATTCTATTGGATGAAAAAATATAAAAGGAAAGCCATCACATGGTTTTTGGAATAATCACTTATTATACCTTAAAACTTAGGAATAAGGTATTGTTGTTGGCATGGTTAGCTAAGAAACATTTTGCAAGCTAGGATAATATGTAAGATTAGTTAAGTTGGGTATATTAAGTGATTCCATTGATGACATGTTGGAGTTTTGGGTGGGATTTCGCTACATGTTTAGTTGTGTGTGCTGACTATAATATGAGATTGGGTACCTGGTTGATTACTAAGGTAAAAGATAATATTGACTAAAGATTGTGTTCTCAAAGGGGTGCCAATGTTTGCACTACCTAACAAGAATGGTCTAAGAAAATATTTTCCTAAGAGTGTGGAACTCAAGGGTGAACATGGAAGAGATCTAGCAGGTGATCTACCAAGACCATGTACAAGTCCCAATAATGGTTGGAGGCCTTTTGTGAGTCGAGAATGATGATTTTTTTAAGGATCACCAATGTTACTTAACTTGTAGCGGGATGTGTAGTGAGTGAAATTGACTAATAAAGTGTTTAAAATATGGCCTAATAAAAGAGAATAAATACAAGTGATCTGCAATGATGTAATATTACAATTTTATGTGTGAGTATGAAAAAGAAACACAAATCCTAGATACCTAGCATCTTTCCTCTCCATCAACAATTAAGGATTTTGAAAACTTTCAATAGTGGGGCATGAATCCACCAGAAGAAACTACTGAAGGTAAAAGGAAGACTATAATGAGGGGTATTAAGGGCATGTTTTATAGGGGCTTGTAAAATTTCCCAATAAGCATTTAAAATCACCTTTAGGTGCATACCTCCATTATATATGTCCAATTTTTTGGTCACTAACTTATTTATATCGATGTAGGTAGAAGGATTATAATTTTTTGTCGATGTATCCACGGAAGAAGAACCTCAAAAGAGTTGGGTGACTTGAGAAGGCCCTACAAGAACAACTAGACCTCAAAAATTGGCCCTTCACAGACATCCCATTACCTTGGTTTTGTACACATCATAAGTGGAATATTTCAAGTCCCCTAAAATCAATTTTCTAAGTTTCAAATGAAAAGTGATAGATGGGAATTATTTGGATGCATACCCCCAAAGTTTTAACAAACTAAAATGATGTTTTAAGACCTTTCAATGGAGGATCTTAGTTGGTTAGCTTGAATTTTTTTTTAAGGAGCCTATAACTAAGGTGGTGGAACAATTGCGTTTACTTAGGGTGTGGATCATGAATCTCTTGTTCATACTAGCAATTTGCTTCTCTAAGATTGTTAATGGTCATCAATAGAGGATCATACTGGGCTTGGGAAGGATAAAAACATATTTTGTATTGGACGTGATTTTGTATGTCACAAAGGTGACTGTGAGCAATAACAAAAGATTGAATTGCAATATGTGGACACCTTATGGCCCTTAAAATTCCCCCACTCAAAAATGTGAGATTTGTAACCTTGCTTAAAATATGAAAAAGTTACAACTCAGCCTAAATTTAAAAATGTGGATTTAATGGATCCTTGATTTTTTTTAAACTTCCAGAGTGTTTGATTGAAATTTAACTAAGAGAATTTAAAACACTTTTTCCTTTAAATTGGAGGATATGCATAGTTTGGGTCGCTATAGATGGCCTAATTAACTATGTGAATTTGTCAAAAACCAATTGAAGAACAACTAAGTATCCATGTGCACCTTTCGAGTAGTGCTTATTCTAGTTTGTCCTTATGCTTTTTAGTTATTGTTGGAAGGGAGATGAGGAGAGATTTCAAATATTTTTATCATCCACTGAGATCACCTCATGGCCACAAGTGGATAACATACTACACTTTCAAAGCAGTCCCTTCTAGTCTCAATTTTGGTGTGTTTTTTGTGAAAAAAATTAATCTACTATATGGTGCACTCAAATCCTAAGAAAGAATGAGTGATGTAGCAAAAATGCCTTTACAAATTGTAGAAAATTTTAAATGTCCCTAGCTAAAGTTGGACTAAAGAAAAATAGATCCCAACATGTTGAAATGACTATTGAACTTACATTTATGGGTTATAATGTTAATCCCACACAACTTGTACATATATTCTCTCGATGGGAATGCGAGTGTACTTGTGAAAAGCACTAACAATTTTGTGAGTAGACGTAGATGATAGCAAAGTTCTAAGGCATGATTGGATTGGTTTGAGCACTTTCACAACAAAAAATATTAGAAGAGAGGACCCTAAATCCAATAAAATGACAAATTTGAACTGAATTTTCATCACCGATATGTTGGGAGAATTATTCAGCTAAGGTTTGTAAAATTCCTCTTTTGAGTTAAAAAGAGATTGAACATCACCAATAGCAAACAATGAAAGTTAAAGTGATTAGAGAGTTGGTATCTCTCATCATAACATAAATTAGAAAATGGATACTGAAACATGGATTAATTGTGAAACATACTACACCATATCAATTAAGAAAGTATGACTTCTATTAAGTCAATGAATGTTTTGAGGTTTACCAACATTTGCTCTGATACCATGTTAGGATATTCTGACACATAGGCAATATTTAAGTATAACTTGGTCTAGTGTAGAGTTAGGTAAATTGTTTTCTTTACTATGTACATTTGTAACTTATAATCTGACGGTCACGATATGTAGTGATCTGACGGTTCACTCTCTCCTCGGTATTATCGACACTTGATCCGTGGCTTAACACCCGATTGGTCCATGATCTCTATTTAAAGAGCATGGAGGGTCATTTTCCCGGTAACCGTTTATGAGAGAAGCTTATGTAAATTTATTTTTTATATTAATAAATTTCTTGAAGTAGAAGTGTTGGCTCAGGTCATGGATTGTTTCCCTCTTCGAGGGTTTTAACCACGTGATATACTGGTGTATTGATTTGTGATATGTTTGTGAGAGATGACCTTTGGTGTCTGATCTAAGGAACTTACCCTGTAAATTCCTACATGGTATCAGAGCCATTTTGAGGGTTGCATCTGTTGTTGATCCAAATCCAAAGCTGTTTTGACTGCATGCGACTGTCGTTTTAAATATCTAATATTTATGACCACTTTCGAGCCATGAGAACTACTCTGTTGTGTCTGGAGCATTTTTTATAGTGAGGAACCCCTTTCGTTTCATGCGAAAAGGTTTCTAGTTGCCTGAGTTATGTCATTTTAGATCTAGAGGTATAACGTATTTTTTTTGCAGTTATATTTATTAATTGTTCTGCTTATTTTGGTTCCCTCTATTTATTTCGGTTTATAGTTTTGTTTATTTGCCAGATCTATACCCTATTCTCTATGTATGCTCATTGCTATGCGTTGTGTGTGATCTCGGAAAATCAGAAACATGAAGACGAGATTTTTTTTTGCTACGTATGCTCTTTCCTCGATTCTTTGTGCAATCTCAGGAAATCAAAAATAGCAAAAAAAATGATAGTTTCCGGTAAGGCTAACCGAAAAGCTAACGTTCTGCCGTAAGGCTTGCAATTTGATTTTTTGTGCATGGGTTTTTGTGTTTTTTTGCAGGAAAAAACACGCACATCGAAGAGAAATTAAAATAATAATAATAATAATAATTTCAAACAATTACAAAATATTTTTACTAGCTCACTTGGTGTAAAGTTAGTTTATGAGAATAGAGGTCTTGGGTTCAAGTCTCTCCCTCAAGCTTCTTTTTGTAATTTTGTTTTTGTTAAGTTACTTTTTCTTATAAAGCCTTTTGGCAAGTTGCTGGTTTTAAAAATATTTTATTTCAAAAGCACATGTAAAAGTAACATTGTAAAAGTGACTCTCACTTATTTATAAAAGTGGGTCACATATATCAGTTTTTTTTTTTAAGTGAGTTTATTGTATTAAGTTTGAAAATGGGGGGGGTTAAAAGTATAACTTCATCATCAACTTTCAACCTTTCATGTAACTATTCGGCATCTGTAACACATTTGTTTCAAAAAGGCATAACTTCTTCATCCAGAAGCCGTTTTTCGAGCCGTTTTTTTTTAACCAACCTAATTTTGCGATATCTTTCCATTGGAAGAGTTAGTTTATCCTTTTTCAACTTTAATTTTAAAAAAATATATATGAAAATTGCATCACCAGTTATTCTTAATAGCACCAATTATTTCCAATGGCTATCCTACATGATAGACTTGCTTAGAATTAAATGGATTTATAGAATAGCCTCAAGACAAGAAACTAAACCTACCGATGGAGATAAAGCCGCTAAATGGGAAAATAAACAGCATCAAGCACGAGGATTGTAGGAATGTCCATTACTCAAGATCTTCGATTTCATATCCAAGAAATTGACACCCCTGGTGTAGCTATGAAAAAGCTAAATATTTTTTTTGGCATTCAAAATGAAATCAGGGCCCACCAGCTTGAAAATGATTTGCTTACTTTGGACCCTAATAATTTCTCCTCTATTGAAGATTTTTTGTCCAAGTTCAAGACCCTTATACTTCTTTTAGAAGGTTGTAAGGTAAAAAAGGAAGATGGTAGCCTTATCTATTCCATTCTTGCTAAGCTTGGACCTGCATACTCTATATTTGTTTCCACCTTTCATTCCATTGGAGAAGCCCTCATTTCTCAAGGAACAACCTACAAGTCCCCCTCTTTTGATGATTTTTGTGATTCTTTGATAAGAGAACAAGAAAAAATCTTACACCTTGGTCTTATCAATATTGGAAACTCTTCTAAGAAAGCCTTAGTAGCCCAGCAACAACCATATCAAAAGAATCCCAAGAAGCAGTATCCTAAAAAGAATGGTCCTAAACCAAACAAGGGTCTTAAGCAATTTCAGGCGCAAACTGAGAAAGAAACTCACCCAACTAATAAGGAAAATAAAAACAAAGGGAAGAAAAAGATAGACATTGCAACTTTTGTAATTATGATGGCCATGTAGAGTCCAAATGTTTTAAGAAGATGGAAGCCTTGGAAGCAGCAATGAAGAAGCACCACATCAATTTGGAGAATATTCAACTTCATCTTCAGGAATGACATTTTCTGCTTGTGGTTGTCAAGCATCAAGATCTGGTTATGCATTAAATGTATCTTCTTCTTCTCATTCTCATGAGTGGCTCATTTATTCTGGAGCTTCTTACCACATGGCCAAAAATAAAGCCATGTTTTCTTCTTTAAATGATTGTAACACCAAGCATATTTATGTTGGTGATGATAGATCTCTTAGTGTTGTAGGATCTGGAACCATTCATCTAAATAATGGTTAGTTTAATGATGTATTATGTGTTCCTACCTTGTCTTGCAACCTTCTATTTGTTTATCAGATAACTCATTCAGGTGAAGGGAAAACAGTAGAATTCTCACCTCATGATGTTGTAATCAAGGACCTCAAAGATCCTAGATATATTTTAGCTAATGGCATTGTTGATGATTCCACAAGGTTTTATAATTTTGACAACATTGGGTCATCATGTCTTCCCTCTGTTTTTGTTGCTCATAATGATGAAGTGAGCAAACTTTGGCATGAGCGATTTGGTCACAAAATATCGCTCTCTTCAAACTCTATGTAAAGAAAATATGGTGATAGGTATTCCTATTGTATCTTGCCGAGATGGTGTTTTCTCCAGATATGTACTCGGAAAACATCATTGGGATAGTTTTGAAAAACATGCCTCTTGGCACGTTTCAGCGCCTTTGCATCTTGTGCACAGTGATTTATGTGGCCCACTTCCTGTTGTTTCTTTCTTTAGTTGCAAGTACTTATTAACTTTAATTGATGATTTTCTAGAAACACTTGGATATACTTCTTAAAACTCAAGAGTGAAGTTTTTAACATGTTCTTGGCCTTTAAGGCCTTTGTTGAGAAACAATCTAGACATCAAATTATTAAGTTAAGATCAGACAATGGAGGAGAATATGTTAAGAACAAATTTATCAACTTTTTCACTAAGCATGGCATTCAATTGCAACATATTGTTCTATATAATCCACAAAAAAATGGTGTAGTTGAAAGGAAGAATCGCACGTTAAAAGAAATGGCTAATTGTATGCTTCAATCTAAAGGACTTAGTCTCAAGTTTTGGGCATAAGCAATTAATTGTGCCAATTACATAGTAAATCGCAGTCCTACTAAGGTTTTAAGGAATATAACTCCAGAAGAAGCCTAGAGCTCAATCAAACCAGATGTAAGTCACTTTCATGTTTTTGGAAGTGATGCTTGGGCCCATATTCCAGATGCGAATCATAAAGCCTTATAACCTAAGAGTGTAAATTGATTTTTTGTTGGATATTATGAAGATGTCAAAGGATATATAATTATTCAACCAAAATCCAAAAATATAATGCAAAAGCGGCTAAAATAATACTTCGATAGATTCGAGGTACAGTTCAGGTCGGGATTCATTACAATGCAGGAGCATCTCCATTGTTGATTGGTTTCACTGATTTTGATTGGGATGGTGACCCTGATGATCGAAAGTCTATTGCAGGCTATGTATTCACTCTTGGTTCGGGACCTATTACATGGTCTTGTAAGAAACAAAGTGCCATCTCTCTTTCTTCGACAGAAGCAAAGTATCGTGGTGCAGTTGAAGCTAACAAGGAATCCATGTGGCTTCGTCAGATCCTGTCTGAATTTGGTTTTCATCAACAACATCCAAATACACTTTGGTGTGATAATCAGAGTGCCATCCAGCTATGCAAAGATCCAATTCAGTATTAGCACATGAAACACATTGAGCTTCATATACACTTCATCGGAAATCTCATTCATGACCGTGTTCTTGACGTGTAGTATTGTTCAACCAATGATCAAGTTGTTGATATCTTTACAAAGGCTCTCACAAAAGCGAATTTTACCAAACTTTGATCTATGCTTGGAGTTATGTAAATTTATCATTAAGGGGGGATAGACTCTAATGCCTCCTTCCTTCTCCTATTGTGTCACCTTTGCTTCAATCCTGTCCCAAGTTGTTCTTAAGGGGGGATGTTAGGATATTTCGACACATAGGAAATAGTCTCCTTTTATGTCACCTTTGTAAATCCTTCAATCCTATCCCACGTTGTTCTTAATGGGGGATGTTAGGATATTTTGACACGGGAAATAGTTAAGTTTAACTTGGTCTAGTGTAGATTTAGGTAAAGTGTGTTTCTTTACTATGTACATTTGTAACTTATAATCTGACGGTCATGATATGTAGTGATCTGACGGTTCACTATCTCCTCGGTATTATTGACACCTGATCCATGGCTTAACACCCAATTGGTCCATGATATATGTTTAAAGAGCATGGAGGGTCATTTTTCTGGTAACCGTTTGTAATATTCCCTTTTTGGTGTCACCTATGACGGGGCTAGGATGGACTACCAGAGTTAGGAGTAGACTGGTTAAAGGTACAGGTTAGTGTCATCAACGAGCCTAGGGCTTTTTGGAGGAGTTTTGAGGATTTTCTATGCAGTCAGGTGGCATTCGCATGATATATTCCATCATCCAAGCAGTTTGGCTTTCGTTCCGGTGCATTCCGACAACTTTCGGAAATTTGAGTTATTTGTGGGCTTAACTCAGCTGATTACACTCAAGGTGGCATTTTGGGAGGAATACATTATATAAAACCTTAGTGTAATAGATCATTGGAACTGGGACGAGGATACCTACATGATGGAATGGTTGGACACGAGTTTCAGTGATCGGAGGAGGCGTGGTAGTCGATTTACCCTTTTATGCATTAAAAAGGAATATTTTAATAAAAGGGAAAAGTGCTCCATGAATAAAATAATATTAAAATAAGGCTCTAGAAGTCTCCAAGAGATCTATAAAGGAAAGGGAGGAGTTCATTGAGAGATATATTTGGATCATATCATTTTATTGTATGAGAGGTGTGAGATGTGGTTCTCTACTTCAGTCGTAGCCCCAGGACGGAAACCCTTGGGTGATTTGTGAGAGTTGGACAAAAATCCAACTCTCTTGAGGAGAATTCACTCAGAAGTTTCGCAGAAATTTAGGGATTGGTGTGAGGATCATTCAGATCTTCAACTTTTGCTTCATCATATTCAGTGGGTTCAGTAACAACTGTTGTCGGAGGGAGAGTGCAACAGTTCAGTTTTGAGGCCAACACAATGCAGCAGCTCATCTTGGTGGCCAGTTCTCTGTCTCAGCTCTTTATTTGGGTCAGATGTATTTGTAACCCCAGTTATTATCTATAATAAAATGTTGATATTCTTCTTATTTGATGTGTTGATAGATTGCAGTGCTTATGTGTTTATTTTACATGGCAATCTTCTATTGAGTAATAGTGATTTTACGACATATTGTGGAGTTTAGTTATTTTTCTGCATTTTTAATTAAAATATCCCATCTGGGATATTACAGTGGTATCGAAGCTTCAATCTTGGATCAGCTTGCGAGTTTCCAGTTTTCAGTTGCAACTATTTTGGTTAGAAGGGCCTACACAGTCATTGGAGGAGGCTCATTTGTGGGAGCTGCATTGGTGGGATTTTAGAGCTAGGGTGTTGGGAAATTGATAGGATTTCATATAAGGAGGTTGGCTGGGATTTTGGAGAGCAATGATTAATAGTAGCAGCTGCAGTGCCAGAAAACGAAATTGGAAGATGACAAAACTACAAAAGGTCAGATTTTGAAGGTTGGAATTAGAAGAAACCATTTCAGGGTTTTTCTGGGTTTTGGGCAAGGATCACCTTCCCAAATTCCTAGAATTTTCTGAGCAGTTTTTAGTGGGTAAATCAAAGGCCTAAGTCAGGAAGCAGTGTAGTCTTGGAGCAGTAGTGCAGTTTCTAGAGGAGCTTGCTATTGGAGCGGTTGGATTTACTTGCAATCATCACCTGGTGCTTGTAGCTTGCCTTGTGCAAGTCCAGCTAAACCACTATTACTTCCATATATGTCATTGAAACAATGAATTTTTTAAAACAACTCCTAAATCAACATAGCAGTGCCTCAGTGGGTTGCGATCTAAACCAAAGACCAAAAATATTAAACAATGCAGAAGTTAGTTCCTTGAAACAAAACAACAGACCCTTCTCCAAGGAGGTACATAATTTGCTCCAACAAAGGCACCCGAGGAATTTACAAAAGGAGAGAGAAGTGGGAAATTGGCTTTATGCACTTGGGATGGACTTAAAGAGCGGAAGATCAAAAAATGACTTTCCCATGTTGGAGAAACTGGAATCCTTTCTTCCAAATATAGAGCAATCTGATTGGAGTTTAAATTGGACCTTGGAGCCATCTATGCTTGCATTGGTACAAGCTAGATTCTTGGAACATCCAAGCGAGAGAGTCAAGCTTATAGCTGCCTCTTGTTTCAATGATATTTTGATGATAACATCACCCTTCCCTCCCTACAATTATGACATTATGAAAATAATTTTCAGATTGATAGTAGGAACCTTTCGAGATTTGCACAACTGTGCAGGCTCTACATTTGTGAGGAAGCTTAAGGTTTTAGAAGTCATGGCCATGACCCAGAATTATGAGATCATGTTTGACCTTGAGTGTGATGGCTTGATTCTACAGATGTTTCAATGCTTCTTCAGCATTAGGAGGCATCATTCTGACACATTCATAACACACATGCAGTCCATCCTGTCGTCATGTATGGGAGTCCGTGAGGCCATTTGTCGGGAGTTGTAGACTAGGTTGTTGAGCATTTGGAGGAGAGAGTAGTTGTTCTCACCTGCTACTTGTGAGCTAGCTCAAGGGCTAGTTGAGCATAACATTGAGCTATTCAGGAGACATTTGACCAGGGAGGATTTGCTCCAATTTAGTGGATCTAGCAGTAGAAATGCGCTGAGAAGGAAGGGACTTTGCTTCATCTGCAAAGGACCTTGGGGGCCTGATCACTCATGTTTGAGTGTTGTAGATAATGCGGCAGAGGCAGAACAAAAGGGTATTCCTTCTGTATTCCAGGGTGAGGACTCTTCTTCATATGAGTCCATGGGATCAGTTGAGGATGCTTCTGGGGAGCAAGAGAAGTCATGCAGAGATGGTGACAATAGGCTAGAGTTGTATTCCAGTGTGCAGGGTGAACAGTCAGGGGACTCTACGGGAGATACTTTGGGTGATGAGTCACTCATGATGATCCGGCCAGAGAAGCATATGATGGAGCCTGAGTCAGCAGAGGAGGATACTATGCATATCATGCATGATAATCCCTTGAGGGAGAGCCAGATGGAGGCTCACATTGATTCTATTATGGATATGCGGCTAACCTTGGGGTCAGCCACTGAGGAGGAGCAGTCAGATGCATAGAAAACGAGTACGGTGACAACAGTTGCAGATCCATATCCTTTGGAGATGTTGGGGGTTAATGGGATAGTTCTATAGGGGGATAGTGGACAGCAGGAGCATTACATTCCTGATCATGAGAGGGATGAGCTGTTGGAGATGGTGGAGCATCCATTGTTGGGCCGACAAACTAATGAGGTACAGATAGATGCACACGCAGTCAACAGAGTTGTAGTATTTTCAGGGAGTAGCACTCTCCAGGAGTACATCGATGGGGCTTGTAGCATATCTTTCCCATTCTGGCCCATTTTAGAGAGAGGGGCCTTCTTCTACAGGAAGATTTCATCCGCATATGGGACAAAGCAGCATGAGTTTATTATGAGTTGGCAACAGCTCTCTAGGCATGTTCCATACGCAGTTGACACTACATTGGATTCTTCTTCCAAGATATATTGGCGAGAGATCATGAGATGGTACCCTCTTGATGGTACATTTTTCTTCGGAGGGAGCACAACAGAGCAGGGGCCCTTAGACATAGTAGATGCTACAGATTCTAGCTAGAAGTGGGGCACAGGTCGTCATTTCTTCAACACTCCATCCCGATTTCAAGAGAGCAAGATTAGCATGGGATTGAGTTGGGACTTGGATTGGAGAGAGGTGATGAGTTTGTACGCAATTAGTGGGGTAGCTTATATAGTTAGAGGTACAGCACAACAGGAGCAAGGGAGCATTGATGTTTTTTGGCGGACTTCACTTCATGGGGCATCAGCTATAGCCAGAGGCAGTGCGCAGTCCGAGCCGTGGGGCATGGGCGATGATTGGCCTTGGTGGTGTTGGGGTTCGGGAGGATTTTTTGTTGACATGTACAATGAGAGATCAGTTTGGGATCCCAACATTTAAGGGTCTATTTTGAGTGGCTTAACACAAGTGCATAGCAACACCCATGGGTTTGTATGGGATCTGAGCATTGGGTCTCAATTGCATTGGGCCAACATGGTGGCCCACATATTTGTATTGCTTGAGGACAAGCAATCTTGGGGCGGAAGATCTGTAATATTCCCTTTTTGGTGTCACCTATGACGGGGCTAGGATGGACTACTATAGTTAGGAGCAGACTGGTCACAGGTACAGGTTGGTGTCATCAACAGGCCTAGGGGATTTTTGGAGGAGTTTTGAGGATTTTCTATGTATTCGGGTGGCATTTTTGTGATATATTCCATCATCCGTGTAGTTTGGCTTTCTTTCCAGTGCATTCCGAAAACTTTCAGAAATTTGAGTTATTTGTGGGCTTAACTCAGTTGATTACGCTTGAGAGGGAGGAATGCATGATAGAACACCTTAGTGTAATAGCTCATTGGAACCGGGACAAGGATACCTACATGATGGGATGGTTGGACACAATTTTCAGTGACCAGAGGAGGCGTGGTAGCCAATTTACCCTTTTCTGCATTAAAAAGGAATATTTAATAAAAGGGAAAAGTGCTTCATGAATAAAATAATATTAAAATAAGGCTCTAGAAGGCTCCAAGAGATCTATAAAGAAAAGGGAGGATGCCATTGAGAGATATATTTGGATCATATCATTTTATTGTATGAGAGGTGTGAGACGTGGTTCTCTACCTCAGCTGTATCCCCAAGACGGAAACCCTCGGCTGATTTGTGAGTGTTGGATGAAAACCCAACTCCCTTGAGGAGACTTCTCTCAAACGTTTCATAGAGCTTCAGGGATTGGTGTGAGGATCATTCAGATCTTCAACTTGTTCTTCATCATCTTCAGTGGGTTCAGTGACAGTTGCTGCCAAAGGGAGAGTGTGGTAGTTCAGTTTTGAGGCCAGCGCAGTGCAACATTTCTTCTTGGTGGCCAGTTCTCTGTCTCAGCTCTTTCTTTGGGTCAGATGTATTTGAAACCCCAGTTATTATCTATAATAAAATTTCGATATTCTTCTTATTTTATGTGTTGATATATTGCAATGCTTATGTGTTTATTTTACATGGCAATTTTCTATTGAGTAAATAGTGATTTTACGCCATATTGTGGAGTTTAGTTATTTTTCTGCATTTTTAATTGAAATATCCCATCCGGGATATTACACCATTTATGATAGAAGCTTATGTAAATTTTCTTTTTATATTAATTAATTTCCTAAAGTGGCTACGTTGGCTTAGGCCGTGGATTGTTTCCCTCTCAGAGGGTTTTAACCACATGATATATTGGTGTATTGATTTGTGATCTATTTTTGAGCGGCGACCTTTGGTGTTTGATCTAAGGAACTTACCCTATAAATTCCTACATAATGTAATTTAAAATGATTTATAATATGCCAAGAACAACTATAAAGAAGTGGGTTCTTTCTCCTTCCATTCAGGAGGGTCATTGATGTTCTCTCTCTCTCTCTAGAAAGTGTCATGTCAAGGATTTCGCTCTTCATGGGAATGGAACAACTTTTTGAAGGAAATTGATGGCTCTCAAGAACATGGATCAACCAAAACAAAAATTCCAAATGAACTCCTATGAACTCCTTTCAGATGCATCCTTGACTCGATTTTATAGCCAAAATTTGGTATAAATATGAAGCTAACTCAAATGTGATTGGGCCAAATTTAAATTGTGGATGTTCATGCACATTGGACCAATTGAGTTTAGGCACTGAAAGTGAAATGAAGTTGAGTTTAATCATACCCTAGCTTGAATTTTTCTACATGTCTTTTTTTGAATGGAATATGTCGGTTTTTTATGTTTCTCTTAACTTATGCAATTATCGAAGGACAATCCACGCAATTTCCCATTAGGGGAATTTTGAGGTCTAAATTGGGCCTTCGAAGGAAATTATTAAATAATAGTGGAAATAATAAAATAAGATTAGATTACATCATCAAATTTTAGAGGGAAAAAACAAAGAAAGAAAAACCAATTTTTAACTCATATTTTCAACTTATCTCCCTATGGGTTTACTCAAATTTCAAGTGGGAACACGCGTTGGATGCAGAATTTGATTCCCCATCCAAGGATTACCCATGTTTCATACTTTAGATGAACCCTGTTACATGAAAAATGAGAAATAAATGAAAAACGTGATTGAAATCACGTTTTTATGTATTTCTCATTTTTCGTGTAGCAGGGTTTGTTATAGGAAAATTTGGGCATCACCCCCCATGACCTGGTCAAACTGGACATCATCCCTAGGACCAATGAAATATGGTCTATGATACCCTCATATTTCAGTTTCTATATGCCCTAAGAGAAGAACAATTCATTCATGGCTTCTATTGTGATGTTTCCAAGGTTTGAAGTATATGTTATATCACTTATTGTCTCACCAACGCAGCCTCTAAAGGGACTAACTTCTTTGCAATGCAAGATCCTCCATTCAAGGGTGCACTGCAATGAACTTCCCAATATTCAAGAGTGCGTTGGACACCTAGGAGCGGAATTCTCATTATTCTGGGAATCTCCACATGGCCAGTGCCTTATAGAAGAGTCCATATGTGTCAATCTTCGAATCCAAGTGTCGATCTAACACCTCTGAACTTGAAAACATGTCTTTCCCATTATTATAAAGTCATTCATTAAGAAACTACCATCAGTTTCCCTATAAATTGAGCACTCATTCTAGTGCTAGGGAAGGAAGAAATTTGCTAAAGTTATGCTATTGGATTCTCATTTGAGAGAGTGAAAGTACTGATATGATGTTGGTAAGATGTTGGATGTGATGAGGCTGGGAAGAAGTTGGAGCTGGTGACAACAAATCGATCATTGGTTGTAACCCCCCCCCCCTTCTACTCTTTAATAAATATTGTTGTTCATTTCCCATACACATGTCTCCATTTCTTGTGCAATGGATTCTTGAATGATATATATATTTCATATCTAATCAATTTGATTGAGTAATATAAGTAGATATCTGTATATTGCATATTGTTTGATGTTCTCTGTTTGTGTTTGCAGGAATCAATCTGGCGATTTGAGTTGGATTGAGAGCGACGACAACAACGACAGAAGGAGAAGGATAAGCACTTGAATCCAAAGTAGGCTCTTTCACCATTCTGTATATCTGCTTGTTTTAGAGAAAGTGATAGTAATTCTTTCCTCTATTGTTCTAAGTGACTAGCACCACACTTAGGGAATTTGGTTTATCCATAGATCACAATTCTGCATAACAAATTTGCGACTCCACTGGATATTATCCTCTAATTCCTGGGATTTTTTCCTCTGCTTATCCTCATCAGTAGCATCTACTTTACGTTATTAGACATTTGAATGAGAGAATTGCATTAGAAGTGCTTTCTGTGGCTTGATTTTTCAATCCCTTCTGCGCCCAATGCATTTTTGGTCAAGACATATTGCACTGCAGTGCACTGTCACCCACTCAGGGGTGTGTTGAGATTGCAACAAGATGATGAGCTTAGTGGAAAGGAGTCACCTTCACTAAGTGGGTCCGCAGGCTATTTTTGGTGCAAAGTCTATTTTTAGACTATGTCTATTTTTAGACATATGGATCATGTTCTATGAGTTGCAGGATGCTCTTTGTGGATGGTTGGTCAAGTCGTAAAAAATAGATGGACTTCTATTTTTATACATACTGGGCAGAATCTATTTTTAGATTGCCAGTCTAAAAATAGATATGTCGAATATTATTAGCTCTTAATAATATTTGGACTATAAACATTATCTTATTCTCTTGGAGCACTTCAGTTAAGTGCACAGATGTGGCACAGGAGATGACAGAAGGAATTACGCTCTTCCTGAGGGTTATGTGGAGCTATTTCATGGATACTTTAGTTAGAACTCATGTGAGAGAGTTTGGTGGAGTTGATTGAGGAAGTTAATGGAGTTGTGTTCAGTTTAACTAATCTAAACATAGTTGAGATATTTGTATCTAGTTTAACTGATTGATACAATTAGTGAGAGCGATGTGAATTAATTATTAATTAATTCACTAATTATAAACTCATTAATCAACTAAAGAATGCATCAATTAACTTCAGTGCATGGACAGTTTTAGTGGAGACCAATGCAGAAATAGGTGAAAGAGCAGGTTAACTATCAGTTGTGACTATACAGTTTCTATTTGCAACACACAGTGATTAGAGAAGCCCACGAGGATTGTGCAGTACAAGACAGGTGGTTTATGTTATTTAATGAGCCATCTCATAGCATTGATTACGCAATAGATGTTGGCTATCAAGTGGCAAAAGATTGGAGCATGTGTTTTGCTAGATCTAGCTTGATAGTGTGTAGCAATTTGAGGTAGTGCTGAGAGCTTGTGAGGATTTTTGTACTATGATTGTTACATGATCTCCATGACATATAATATACAGATAGTTGGGGTTTTCAGCTTTAATCTTTCCCATTAAATACTGTGTTCGTATGTGTGATTGTTTGTGGTTTTAATGTGTTCATGCAATTGATTTTATTTCCGCATGTGATGATCAATGGTAGAAGAGATTCTGTATTATGCATGAAGCTAAAATAGTGTGAGATCAGGAGAATCTCGGTGAATAATATATCAGTTATTCAAATTTTCTACATGGTATCAGAGCGATATTGATCATTGGAGCAATTGCAAAACATTGAAGCGGTTGAGTTTTCAGCTGGTGGAATTCAAATTTGTAGTAGTGTTTTCTTGGTGTCGAAGTTGAGATGTCTTTCAACAGATTGTGATTGGAGTATTCCCTTGAGGGAAGCTCGAATTATATTGCATGGAAGGACAGGATGGAGGCAGTTCTGGATGACAATGGGTTGAATGAGTTCATAGATGCAGAAATTCCAAAACCTACTTCTAGTGATGTTGTCGTACTTGACGCATGGCAAAAGAAGACAGAAAAGTGTCGAAGGATTCTGTTGGAAAGTGTGAAGGATCACATACTGTCCAGCCTTCATGGTAAGGCTTCTCCATTCTTGATGTGGAAAGCTTTGACAGACTTATTCCAAAGCAAGAGCGACCAAAGGAAGTTGGCGCTCAAGGATAGACTCAGAAACATAAAAATGGAGAAAGGCGACAGTTGCCCAAGTACCTCACGAAGTTCATCCAATGCAGGGATGAGCTGGGAAGTGTGGGGGTTACTGTTGATGAAGAGGAATTGGTGAGCTTGGATCTCCTTGGGCTTCCGAAGAGTTGGCATTCCTATCAGGACTCTGTCAATGGTCGGGAGAAATTTCCAGGATGGGAGCGACTTTGGTCGGATCTTGTGCAAGAGGAGTTAAGGCGAAGTACCAGGGACGGATCTTCATCAAAGGACTCAGATGAATAAAATTGTATTTTGGCTAACAAAGAAAAGAAGGGGAAGATCAAGAAGCATGCTTCTCAATCCGGTGCAAAAGGCAAGAAGCAGGCAATGTCCAAGGTGAAGTGCTTTCACTGTCACCAACACGGACATTATGCCACTAGTTGTCCACAGAAGAAGAAAAATAATCAGGTTGCTGGATCTACAGCTGGAGAGGCCTTAGCCTCATAGTTTGAGCTGGATTTTTCGCTGATCGCATGATTGGTCTCAAGTGTGATGGGTTCAGTGTGGTTTCTTGACAGTGGTGCATCTTTTCACATGACAGGAGATCGAGATTTATTTACTGATCTGGATGAGAAAGATCTTGGAGTGCATATCGAGATGGGCGATGATGGTAGATATAGTGCGACCGGTATCGATACCATTTCCTTTGAGAGGGAGTCTGGTAAACCCTTCGTATTGAAGGAAGTGATGCATGTTCCAGGATTGAAGAATAATCTTATCTCTGTGTGATGTTAGAATACAAGGGATATGATGTTGTCTTTAGCGAGGGTAAGGCTTTCCTACACAGTAAGGCAATTGGTGAGACCCAGAGGATAGGGGTTCGAGTTAAGAACCTTTATCAATTGCAGGTATATGGCTACGCAGCAATGGCAGGCAAGGCAGAAGGAGTGGTGAGTCGGGATGATGGCGAGTTGTGGCACCGGAGATTGGGCCACCTTCACCATGGAGCTTTGAAGATACTGCAGCAGATTTCTACTGGGCTTCCTAAAGGCACTCTTGCGCAGTCATATCAGTGCAAGGGGTGTACCTTGGGAAAATTTGTGAAATCCACCTTTCATGAGAAGGATAGTCGCGCCACGATGATCCTTGAGAGAATTCACACAGACGTGTGTGGACCTTTCTCAACAGCTTCGACAGTAAAGCACAAGTATTATGTGATATTTGTTGATGATTTTTCTCGTAAGTGTTGGATCTTCTTCATGCAGAAGAAGAGCGAGACATACTCAAAGTTCTGTGAGTTCAAGGCACTGGTTGAGAAAGAATCAGGGAAGCAGGTGAAGGCTCTTAGGAGTGACAATGGTGGTGAATTCAGCTCTGGCGAATTCAAGGACTTTTGCAGTGTAGAAGGAATTCGAAGAGAGCTCATAGCATCTCATAACCCACAGCAGAACAGGGTTGCTGAGCGTAAGAATAGAACGATCGTGGGTGTTGCACGGGCGATGTTGCATGATCAAGGCCTACCCATTCACTTGTGGGCAGAGGCATTCAATACTGCAATATATGTACAGAACCATTGTCCTCACAGGATACTTGGCATGAGTACACTCGAGGAGGCGTTTTCTGGTAAGAAGCCAGATATTTCCCATTTGAGGATTTTTGGTTCACCTGTTTACATTCATGTGACGAAGGATGTCAGGAAGAAGCTGGAGCTTACTGTAGAGGTTGGGATATTTGTGGGGTACACTGATACACCCCACAACTATCGTGTGTATTTGCCAGACAGTCGCAAGACTGTTGTGCGACGGGATATCAAATTTCATGAGGAGAAAGCCATGAAGTGTTCGCTTGAGAGGGAGCCACACTTGTATGCAGATGAGAAGCTATTAGTTCCTAAGGATGAGCTTCAGGATGTGGATCAGCCACAAGATGAGTTTCATGGAGTGGAAGAGACCACTCATGCAGCGCCAACCATCAGAGGGCGGAAGCGCACTACAGAAGTTGAGCGACTGGCTCAAGATGCAGAGAGGGTTGTAGGAGCACCTAAATCACAGCGCAGACAAAGACAGTCACCTAATCGGTATACTAGATACATGGCTCTTATGAGCAAGTGTATCGTGACAGAGCCATCCTCTTTCGAGGAAGTTGTGGAGGATTCCGCATGGGTAGATGCCATGGTGGAAGAGTATGATTCGATCGTCAGAAACAGTGCATGGGAGATTGTCCCGAGGCCGGAGAGGAAATCAGTAGTGGGTTCGAGATGGATCTACAAAGTGAAGCAGGCAGCTGACAGGAGTGTGGAGAAGTACAAGGCAAGATTTTCTGCCTGAGGCTTTTCACAGATTGAGGGGATCAATTATGAGGAAACCTTTGCACCTGTCGCAAGGTATTCTTCCATACGGACGATTCTTGCTCTCTCAGCACAGATGGGGTGGCACATTCATCAGATGGATGTGAAGACTGCATTCCTCAATGGAGTGATTGAGGAGGAGCTGTACATAGAGCATCCCAAAGGTTTCAAGATCTTCAGCAGCGATTCGCATGTGTGCAGGCTCAAGAGAGCTGTTATGCTTACGTTGAAAGCAGAAAGCACCTAAACCATGACACCACCAGTCAAGGCATAGGTAAACACCTGCTACGACTTTCTTTAGAATTCTCAAGGAGTGGGCATGGTGAACCTATACTTTCAGGTGTGTCAGTGGATTTAGTGGATGGAGGGTCAAAGTACCAGCGAAATTGTCACACATAACTTTGTGTGTTCTCTTTTGACCAGTCTGTTTACAGTTCAATACACTCATGCAAGGCTGATCTTGCAAAGGATTTTGAGATGAAGGACTTGGGCCTCCTTCATTATTTCCTGGGATTGGAAATTTGGCAATGCAGTGATGGACTGTTTGTTTCTCAAGGAAAGTATGCCCGGGCGATACTGGAGAAGTTAAACATGCATGGCTGCAAGCCTATTGATACTCCTCTTCTTGGTGGTTGGAGGAAGGAGGATGCTACTTTGGCAGAGGTAGTGGATGCCACTGTTTATCGACAGTTGGTGGGGTCGCTTATGTATCTGGTCAATACACGACCCGACATATGATATGCTGTTAACCAGCTTTCACAAGCTATGGTTAAGCCTACCAAGCTCTTCTGGAAGGCAGGCAAGCATGTATTGAGATATCTCAGAGGCACATCGGGATATGGATCATGATATAGACAGGAGGATGATTTGAGGCGGCATGGCTTCATGGACCGATATCATCATATCAGATATTGTGTGTAGTGGAAGATCATGTTACTTTTATACATTCCCACGGAGGATCGGGATACTAATATCTTGACGAAGGCACTCACCAGGAGCAAATTCGAATACCATAGAGGTAGGATAGGGGTGGCAAATAATCCTTATCTTGTTTAGAGGGAGTGTTGAGATTGCAACAAGATGAGGAGCTTAGTGGAAAGAGGTCGCCTTCACTAAGTGGGCCCACAGGCTATTTTTGTCGCAAAGTCTATTTTTAGACTATATCTATTTTTAGACATGTTGATCATATTCTATGAGTTGCGGGATGTTATTTCTGGATGGTTGGTCAATTTGGAAAAATATATGGACTTCTATTTTTAGACATATTGGGTGGAATCTATTTTTAGATTGTCAGTCTAAAAATAGATATGTCGAATATTATTAGCTCTTAATAATATTTGGACTCTAAACATTATCTTATTCTCTTGGAGCACTTCGGTTAAGTGCACAGATGTGGCACAGGAGCTAACAGAAGGAATTACGCTATTCCTGAGGGTTTAGTGGAGCTATTGCATGGAGACTTCAGTTAGAACTCATGTGACAGAGTTTGGTGGAGTTGTAGAAGTAGTTGATGGAGTTGTGTTCAGTTTAACTTAGTTAAACACAGTTGAGCTAGTTGTATCTAGTCTAACTGATTGATACAATTAGTGAGTGGTGTGAATTAATTATTAATTAATTCACTAATTATAAACTCATTAATCAACTAAAGAATGCATGAGTTAACCCAGTGCATGGACGGTTTCGGTGGAGACCATCTGCGAAATAGGTAATATCTAGGAGTTAACTATAGGTTGTGAATATACGGTTACTGTTGCAACACACGGTAAATTAGAAAGCCCAGAGAAACGCGCGATTACAAGCCGAGGTGGTTTATCTATTTAATGAAGCCATCCCATAGCATTAATTACGCAATAGAGGCTGGCTATCAAGTGGCAAAAGATTGGAGCATGTGTTTTGCTAGATCTAGCTTGATAGTGTGTAGCAATTTGAGGTAGTGCTGAGAACTTGTGAGGAGCTTTGTACTATGATTGTTACATGATCTCCATGACATATAATATACATATAGTTGGGGTTTTCAACTTTAAGCTTTCCCATTAAATATTGTGTTCATATGTGTGATTGTTTGTGGTTTTAATGTGTGCATGCAATTGATTTTATTTCTACATGTGATGATCAATGGTAGAAGAGATTTTGTATTATGCATGAAGCTAAAATAGTGTGTGATTAGGAGAATATCGGTGAATAATATATCAGTTATTCAAATTTTCTACAGGGCGCACTGCAACGCACTGTCTCCCCTTAGAGACTGTGTTGCCCTCTTAGCCAACCAATTTCCATTCAAATTTTTCATTGCTATCATTCTTAACCATTTGTTTGTAGTATTCTCAACTATCTGATACCTCTTAGAGACTAGTAAACTTTCCTGATCCTTCCTCCTTTAAAAAGTAAATTTGTTCAATGTATCTTTATTTTTTTTCTTTATCATTGGAAAATCAAATTCAAAGTATTTTATTTTTTCATTAGATCAATTTGTTTTCGTAAAGGAAATTTTTGTTTCATTACTCGTTTCTTGTAGGAAAATTTGTAGTTTCATTCTTCATTTTTCCTAAAAGAGAAATTGTTGTTAAAATCCTCGTTTCTCAAAGAAGAAAACACTTGTTTTATTGATTTGATGCATATAGTTTCCTTTCTTGCATTCACATTAAAGGGGATGAAAAGAAAAACATGCATGTGCATATAGTGAATTGTGTGTGTTGCATAGGAACAAGTTAGGAAAGTTGCATTTTAGTTTGTACTCTTTGTTGTTGGCTCTAAAACTAATTGCTCTTTCCCTAGCTAGGATTTTCATTGAAAAAGCTAAATTGAAATCTTTCTTATCATTTAGTTTGCATATTTACGAATTTCCATTACATCATGCGGTGAACCTAAAAGAAAAAATTCTAAACAATATCAACATAAAATTTACATCAATTTACCTAAGAAAGCATTGTAACATTAACGATAACATTTAGAAGGTCTAGGCTAGAGACGTGTTATGGCGTAGTTAAACATAGCAGTTTCCGATAACTTGTTTGCGATACATTCTGAGTGTGATACCTCACTCCATGTACGTAACTATATCAGAGCTCGTCCACGTACCTTTGGGTATATAGGGCGGTGTTCTAGTACGAAAAATTATAAGGGGGTGCTCTCACTGTGCAGTTTCGCATTAGACAACTCTAATACGGACTTGGGACTCCACGTACCTTCGGGTATATTTAGGAGGAAAAATTTCGGTTGTTATCCATCCATAGGTAGCCGAGTCGGTCGCCTTGTAACTTGTGATATACCGAACACAACATTCAGGGAGATTGCTTGCCCATACTTCTTGGTTCACCAGGAGGTATTCTATAGTTCACAATTACTTGGTAAACCTTTTGCTAAGAATTACCCTTTTATTTTGTTCATTTTTTTTTGGTCATAAAATAAATCAGTCATCGTGGAATAAGAACATCCCTTTCCCCGTCGTTTGCGTAGAATAACACTAAACCACCTTTACCACCAGAAGCCATTTCTGGTCGGCGAAGGCAACATTGTTCTACCGAAGCTAGTACTATTAGTACCTCTGGTGCAACATTATCCTCACATATACCAAAGTCGTCTCAAGTTGTTTCTACAAATCTTGGTTCATCTACTATTGTCGAGACAGAGTCCTCACAACTACCCATGGTCATGATCCATCCAATCAGTGAGACCATACCTCCTGAACCCGACGTTGTTCAACTGTAAGTTGATCTGGATCATGTCATTATTTTACCAGAACATCTGAATCTTGAAGTCGAACAACTAGAAGTTGTTCGTATATTGGTCTCCCGGCAATCTACTGTAGCCATTGAGTCTCCCATATCGCGCAGTAAACCTCTTGAAATATACTTCGGACCTGACGGCGAAATCCTTCCACCTAGTTTGATTTCAATTGAAGAAATTCAAGAAGGTGAAAAGCCTTCGACTCCAACCCATTTTGGATAAGACCTTTATCTTTACAATAATTTTCCTCAATCACCCCACTCTGCTTTCTTTGATCCTATGTCTATTCAAGTTCTCGTAGATCTTGTAGGGTATACATTGTGTTGTATAACCATGCCTGAGCCAACATCTTTGGTTGTATCATCTATTCCAGTTGCAAAAACACCAGCTCTTTCTACCCCATCGATGTTCACAACATCACCAGAGTCACATTTATATGGTGGCCCTTCTGTCCCACCTGGTTACCAATATTTATTTGGAACCTTCTCTGGTGCACCCTCAAACCCATGTACTTCACCAATGTCATCATCTCGTAATCTATCTGGTACATCTCTAATGAGCATTGAACAACTTGATCCTTTACATACATCATCAGGGCAATATCAAGCTGGTCCATCTGGGTATATTTCATCCAGTACAATTTCAACTGGACGACCTGCATTTAGAGAACAATATTTTCCATCTTACTATACTCCTCATGCTGGGGGGCAACCTATGGTCACCCATTTTGATAGTACTTCGTCGTTATTTGGTCATCGTAATGTCGGAATGATTTTTTTTTAGTGGCAGCCCACTCTACC
Organism: Pinus albicaulis; assembly: GCA_034641835.2. Taxonomy (NCBI): domain Eukaryota; kingdom Viridiplantae; phylum Streptophyta; class Pinopsida; order Pinales; family Pinaceae; genus Pinus; species Pinus albicaulis. The sequence goes on from CM076572.1 coordinate 783,615,447, forward strand.
CATCCAACCATAAATGGTTGTACAATCATATCAACCAGTTCAACCTGTTGCACCCACATTTACTCCACTTGTTAATACATATTTACCCCTGTTACAGGCTCAAACTGTTGTACCTCAACTATCTCAAGTGGGGTCCTTCAACCCAATAACCTCAAGTATTGGGCCCTCAGACTCCAACTCCTTCGGCTGGTTTACAACAACCACCTGTATCCGAAATTATTTATTCACATGTCGGAATACCATATTATGGGATGTCGCAGCCACAACCCGGTTATACATATCCACAACCGAATCCAAGCTATTATATTTTGGGTTATAATCTTGGTGGACAGACCCCTTGGCAGCCACAAGCACAAATGCAACAACCTTCATTTCAAAAAGTAGTGTACCCAAGTTTTGTTCAAAAAAATCCTCAAGCATTTTCTTATCAAAACAAGCCCTATCTGGGTTACCAGCAATAAATTCCTTATGCTAATGCTCAAAGGCTTGTTGCCCAAGAAATTCCATCATACCTTGGCTATGCTCAACCCGACTTAAATCGATAGTTTCCCTTTGTTGCAAATTTAGAGTTATCGGATTTAAACCAGCTTACCAATGATCCAATCAACTATGCTCCTTGATGGCTGGTGATACCTCATAAATTACCCTTGGATATTCCTACGTTCAATGGAAACCCTGGGGAAGATCCGTCGACGAATTTTATGACTTAACATTTGTGGTATTCATCTAACTCCCTAAATTATGACTTTGTTCGACTATGTCTTTTCCAGCGTACGCTCACTAGTCAGGCTGCGAAATGGTACATTGAGTTACCATGAACTTCATTTGATAATTTCACTGCCCTAGCTACTGTATTTTTGTCCCACTTCCATTTACCCATACGATATGAAACTGGAATGGAAATCTTGAGTAATTTTAAACAGACTAATTCTACTCACATTTCTGATCATATTCATGAGTGGCGTTGTCGTCGTAGAATGGTTAAGACATTTGTTCCTGATCAGCTCCTTGCCGAGTGGTTCATTAAGTCCCTGTTACCATCTATAACTGAGGATGTGGCTAAGGGTGGCATCATCACTGAAGAGCAGGTCATTTCTCGTGCCCAGTACATAGATTTGATTTATACTCAGTCTGGCACACTCTATGAAAAATTCCCAACGCGTCGCGATCTAATTTTACTGTTCCTCCTCCATCTAAGGACTCTCATGCCAGAAACAGTATGATTGGTACTGCAAGAAAACATCACTCTACTACATCTGATCGTGCACCTTCTTCTAAAATTTATGTCGTGTCATCTGACATAGGAAAAAGTGACAAGCAACCTAGAAGTAAGAAAAAGGGGAAATCAAAGAAAAATCAAACTTCTACTGCGCAGGAAAGATCATCTGATCAACAAAATGGAAATCGGAAACCTCATTACCCTTGCATAATCTATAATGAGGAGCACCTTTTCGAGATTTTCCTCACCGTGTCAAAGTCTCAAAATTGATTAAGACCTCGCATGCATCTGCTTTGTTGACAGATCCATTTATGAATCCAGACACAAATTTGGTTGCTACAGATCCAACTTCTAGTTCCCAAGTGCTTATGCTTTCTATCATGAAGCCAAAAACTGATGTTTTTGTGTCAACGTGTAATAAAGATTACGGTAGTCAGGCTATTGATCAACCTACTACCTTGACCATGAATCTGTCCACGGAATCAATACCGACAACTGCTATTCCTAAGTTAACAATAAAGCCACCGAAGGGAGTCGTTCATAAATTGACATTCAATCCTCGAGCCCGAGCTACTCAAAATTATAATATAGTTGAATATTTGGCTCAATCCCCTTCAGCTATGTTGAAACTTGACGTGCTTAAAAAATTTCCCTCCCAGAAGCAGGCTTTGTCGTCGGCAATTGGTGGAATCGATCCGACAGATTCCAATCTTGTAGTCTTTAATCATACATGCTATGTACTGCAATTACCAAGTAAACATTCTCGATCACCTCGTTCATCGTACTATTATTGATGAGGGATCATCTACGTGCATTATGTCTCTAAACTGTTGGATTTCAATTGGCTCACCGCGCCTATCTCAATCGCCCAAGATGTTGAAAGATTTCGACAGACGTACATATCAGCCTTGTGGTATCATCAATACCCTGCATGTTGACTAGGGGGGGAAATAGTAAATGTTGAAGATGAGGTCATTGACAGAACCCTTGATTACAACATTTTACTCGAAAGGCCATGGGTATATGCTATGACTGCGATCGTTTCTACGTATTTTAGAATGCTCGCCTTTCCACATAAAGGTGTTATCACAGTCATCAATCAACTCTCCTTATTTTCCTCAAGTTCCCAGGTAACTGGAAGTGTTCCATTAGTTCACACGCCCCAAATCACACTTCAGAACATTGGTGTAGAACTCTTAAGGGATTCTTCCCTCATGGGAACCTTTGCATTACCGCCACCTGCGACGTCGGCAGAAATTGCAAACATAGAGACCTGCTACATGATATCTTTCACTCCATCTGGCTTAAGGAAGATTACGGGTGATTCTGAATTTTTTACATTGGATGAATTTTTACTGCCTAGCCCAATTGAGTTGGCATAGCAATCAATTTACATGGCTTGGGCGGCGAATCCGAAATCATCGTCGTCGGTCATTTGGTTTGATCGTTCATTATATTTTTGTACTCCATCTGATCCTTTTTCATCCACATTCTTGACAGATGAGAAAATTGTGGAATCCATGATGCCAGAAGGAGAACCATCAAAAGATCATCATCATCGCTCCCATATTCAGGACTACAAAGAAGATAATATTATTGAACTATATCACCTATTGATCAAAACAATATTTTCAAATTATTTTCCCATTAATGCAATCGAATCCGAGCGAAACTTATTAAATATTGAAGAAACAATTTCTATCGATATTTCAACCAAACCTGGCATTGTAGAAAACATTCATGTCGACACGTCTTGTTCTCCATTAGAACTCAAAACTTATCACTCTCTCTTTCATGAATTTTCTTGGTCTTACGATGAAATGTCAGGCATAGATACTAGTATCGTTGAACACACCATTAACATGTACCCTGATGTCAAACCGGTACGTCAATGCCTTCGCCCTGGTCATCCGAAGAAGCTCACTGCCATTAAAGCAAAATTTGAAACACTTTTGTGTGTTGGTTTCATTTACCCTATTCCGCTTACTAATTGGGTTTCTCACCGAGGTTCGGTACATCCACAAAGTCGAGTATAGGATCAAATTCAAATTTATTTTATGAACTCCTATCATTCGTTGAAGCATTCATTTAAGAATATTTTTAATAGCCTCAACTTCTCCATTTGATTGTGGATAATAAGGAGTATAACTATCATGTGACAGTCCTAATTTGGAAATCAACTCATTCATCGTGTGATTGCAAAAATGCTTACCATGATCTGTGACTATAGCCTGTGGAACACCAAACCGTGATATGACATGATTAAAAAAGAATAATGCAGTTGTTTCGCCTGAGTTTTTGAATGTATGCATTGTTTCGACCCACTTGGTAAAGTAGTCTACTACAACAATAATATAACCATGACCCCCGGATGAACGAGGGTTGCAGGTCATGAATTCAATGCCCCATTTTGAAAATGGTCCCACAGCAATAACAAGATGCATCGATGTTGGCGATTTGCGGAATTTACGATAAAAATTATGGCACGCATAACAACTTCTGACCGCGAGGATGCAGTTGCAAAATATGGTAGGCCAAAAGTAACCGGCGTGGAGTATCTTATGCACGGTAGCATATCCAGACTATTTTCCACCACAAGCCCCGGCATGGCAATCATTTAAAACCTTTTCGGCCTCCTCATGAGTGAGGCACCTCCTTAAAATTGTATCAACACCACGACGATAAAGTGTATCGCTGACGATCAGATAATATTTGGCTTGGTATTGAATACATAGTTGTTCAGAACGAGAGGTATCAGGCCGAAAAGTCTGGGAAATGAGATAAATGATAAAATCCCCATACCAAGGATCAGATGATCCGATTAGAAACATAAACTCATCAGGAATATATGTTTCCGATGTAGTAGCAGTATTATTAGAGGGAAGGTCGCAGAGAATCTCAGCCCAAACTAAAGACTTATTTGACTTGGATTCGAAGAATTCCAAATCAAACTCCTGTAAAATGACAATCCATTTTAAATACTTGCCCCCCAACAATTGACGTGATAAAATTTAAGTCATGGGGTTTCAATCTGACATGACAATGGTCTTCCGGAACAGGATATAGTGGCAAAATATTTGGACAGCTTGAACGGCCACCAAGGCGAGCTTTTCGATGTATGGATACTCCACTTCCGTATCATTGAGATTACGACTCAAATAACATTTCGGATGTTCTATCCCATCTTCTACTTGGACCAATACCACGGCAATGGTTGTATCAATCGTGGCGATATATAAGAAATAATCACTTTGATAATTGGGGGGATACATTAATGACACCCGGACAAGTGTATCCTTGACATCATGAAAAGAATCTTGCACAACCTTATCCCGATGGAAGGGAATCCCCTTTTTCAAGAGTCGAGTAAATCCTTTAGACATTTCGGTGTAGTTGGGTATGAACCCCCTTAGGAATTTATCCTTTCCATGAAGTTTTGTAACTGAAGTAAATTTGATGGCGCAGGAAAATAAAGAATGGCCTTGACCTTCAGTGGGTCGATTTGATTTCCTTCTTTTGAGACAACTAATCCTAGAAAATGACAAGAACCAACACAAAGCATACATTTATGTGGATTCAGGTGTATTTTGTAGTGTCGGTAGCTTAGAAAGATAGCTCTCAAATGCATCGGGCGATCAGTCTAGTTTTGTGAATGCGCGGGTAAATCGTCTAGATAAGGTTGAACAATGTGCTTGATTTCATTGAAATCATAATCCACTCTCTAAAAAGTTTCCCCATCGTTCTTTAAACCAAATGGGAGTTTCCAATAAGTGAATGCTAACACTGGAAAATCATACAAGTAGAAGACGAAATTATTTAATGTCAAGCAGAAGGATTGACGGGGCTGAAAGACATTAGAGAATCTAGAAAGTATTTAAAAATCTCTAAGGTCTGAGGAAAAATAAAATTTTAGATAGTCATAAATGCTTTTGCGTGCGTAATCCTTTGTGAAGAGTGCCTTTGCGCGCGTTTTGACCCAAAATGCGTGCAATTCTGGGAGTGGCGAAAGTCACTTTCTGGGACCACAAAAAGCACACTCCAAGACAGTGATTTCACACTTGAAGCCACCTAAGGATAACCACCAAAGCCTCCTTAGAAATCAAGGGAGCACACAATGGAATATTTGTGCCACACAAAGGAACCATCCCCCTCCCTTGGGTCACCATCCACAATGTACCAAGAGAGGGAAGGAGGATTTGAATTCTCCTATATAAGGCCACCATGAGATGAAGAATTGGATAGCACATTGTTATGTTGGCCAGAGTTTCCCAAGAAATACCAGTAGTGTGTGATCTAGAGTTGAAGATAGAGGGGACTCAATTATTGGCTATCCAACAAGTTCAGTCCACCACAGTAGAGAGAGGAATACTTTGCCCCAAAGCAAGATTAGAAGTAAAAACATCCTTACATCGGGACTTAGAACCCATATTCTAAGGGCCCTTTGGCAAGAGGGCTAAAGTTTCATCCTCATTTCCTACCAGCACCTAATAAGAGGGGCCGAAGAGCCACTGTTTGGATTATTGCAGTTCTTTGACTCTATTCAGAGCTTTTGTTTATTTGTTTTAGTTTTAGTTTATATATGCATGTTATTTCTCTATATAGTATGTTTATGATTCTACCTTGACTCCACTTCTTTTCTTCTTGTAACTAATAACTTAAGAGGGTAAACCACACCCCTTAAGTTGGTGTGCTTTCGTACATGCGTGCACCAAACACACTAACACAATATTGGCGACTCCACTAATGTTTATTTCCAAGTTTATGTGGTTGTGCCTTTTTACAAAGACCCATGTCTGTGTTGTGGAGTGGAGTTTAATTTCCCCCTTTTTCTCTTGTAGTCCCTAGTTCATAAGTGACATACTGAAGCAGAACAGCTCCCAAAATTAATTTTGCAGGAATTTGCGCGCTTTTCCCTCACACAGACGCGCCCAGGGTGCGTGTTCAGAGCTGACCCGCGCGCAGACATCGTGCCTATTGCAGCCTTCTGTGCGTGAAAGACAAAAAGAGAAATTTCTCCCACATTTATCTCTTTTCCTGCTTGTAAATTGCTTGGTAGCCCATAATACATCTGCCAGCACTGGTTGAGGTACCCCGCAGCTTGCTAAAGCTCAGTCTTAGCTGCTTTTTGTAGTCTTAGTGTCAGTTTTATTTCAAGTTGATTTTTGAAAAGTTCACACATAGTTTAAGTAGGGGGGGAAATAACTTGCATTCCGAAAAAATAAATAAATAAATAAATAATAAATTAAAAATTAAAAATAAAATAAAAAAATAAAAAATAAATAAAATTAAAAATAAATTAAAAATTAAAAAAAAAAAATATATATATATATATATATGTTTTGCAAATTTCAGTACCAACACACCTAGATAATTAGCCAAAGTAAGTGGCCCAATTCCACGCATGCTTATCTAGTTTCTTTTTTCTAGTGTAAAAATTATTAGTTTAGTTCAATTTTGCACTAGGATTTCAGGACTAGGATTGAATTGTCGATAGAAGAGAAAGTAATATTTGTTGCCTTTTCACCCTTCGGTGATCCTAGGCAAGCATATGAACACTTTCTATTCACAACTCACCATCTCCCTTTAGTTGATCACAAATATTAACTAGGAAAAATAGAAAGCGGCCCATATCCGCACATGTTTTTCTTTTCAGCAAGGAACAATACAACATAGTTTAAAAGGGGATTTTGAAAAGGATCATTGCATATCCGCACGTTAAAACTATGTGCTTGTTCACTTTTTTCTCAAACACATCCACCCACTAAGAAAAGAAAAGACACCTAAAACTAACTTAACCAAACTCACTAAATTCTCCCCACAGGGGCCACAAAATAATTTATAGTTTAAGTTAGGATCAAGGGGGTAGGCATCCAATAAGCTTCCTTGATCATTCTTCGTCTTGAAACATAGAATTTTACTGTTTAGGGAGATTTAAATCCACCTATCAGCCCATGGAAAAGAAAACTCGAGTGCGGCAAAGACCAGTTTCAGAGGGGGTTAGGCTTAGGCGCAGTGCATGTGGTATCAGTTGGCGATACCTAACCCGGCTAATACTCGGTACTGTTAGATGACTTACCAAGAAGCCCAAGACTCGAACACTCAGATGGGACAGTGGTTCTTAGTGGCCAAATCTAGGGCATCCTTTCCCTATAAGTGACGGTGCAGGCAAGCACTAGATCCTCTACCCTTACCTTAGTGGATTTTCTTCGACTGACTGGGGGCATCGCTAGCTCTTATGGGACGTTGTGCCAACACTCGCAAGATATATTCTGAGGGCCCAGTTACGTTTGAGTGTGTGAGGAAGAATAGGTCTTCTATTATCTGAGTATCATACACAAACAAAAAAAACCAATTTTTTGATTTCTTGATCACATAGAATTAATTTAAAGGGAAAAAAAAAATTATTTTCTTTTTGTTTATGTATGTGACTAGAATTTTACTTTGACCATAGACTCTATCCTCTCAATTTTTTCCAAAACCAGATCTAGTCGACACTAGAACAGACCCAACGAGACCTCATCGATCTAAGCATCTTTTGGACCTCCCCCCATTACCGGGAGGGGTTCCAGGTCTTTCGTCGTTTAGATGTCAAAGACAGAATTTTGCCACCATTATTGGTTCATCATTTATTGAGGCATCCTTAGTTGGGAACCCTAGTTGGTATCCCAATGCCACACCACACACCACTCCTCCCACGACCCCTAGGGGGCCGAGGAGTGTGACCCATTCGGGAATCCAATCGAATACACAGCAGGGTACGTCACAGACTAACCCTCTTCCAAACCAGAACTTTTTGTTTTTGCAAGTTGCAATGGCATCAACCTCCCAGTCACCTTTCTTAGCTTCGTTGAATCTACCCGATTTAACCAAGCTAACGAATGACCCCATCGCACATAACCCTACATGGCCTCCCATGCCCACGAAGCTCCCTTCAGATATTCCAAAATTCGAAGGAAAGCAAGCAGAAAACCCAGGTAATCATGTCATGACCTTCCACCTGTGGTGCACATCGAATAGTATCATTGATGACACTATTCGATTGAGACTATTTCAACACACTCTGATAGGAGTAGTCGCGAAATGGTATGTGGGGCAACCCTCTGCTTCACATGGAACCTTTTTCACCCTCGCCAACGCGTTCCTAACATATTTTTAGTTACCCATTCACCATGATTCTGGAATGGAATTATTGACACATTTTAGAAAAACCACCGTCGTCCATATCTTGGACCATCTCCACGAATGGAGACGGCATCGTAGTTTATGTAAAGAAAAACTCGACGACTAGGTTCTTTTATATTTGTTCCTGAAAACTCTCACTGTAGAGATTTCAAAGGATTTGGTGCAACAAAGGCCCACATCTAAAGAGGACGTCATCAGAAAAGCCCATCAGCTTGAGCAGATTTATACGCATTCAGGATACATTTACAATATCATGTCGAACGCCCCGCGCCTACAAACCTATCAAGAATTTCTAGGTGCGTCTAAATCTGCAGACGGTCTCATTGGGTCATTGACCCAAAGTTACCTAGGCAACAGCATCCAAAACCCCGGTTGTACGTATGGTTCTACCCAAAACGCACCACAACCTAGTTTTCAAATTCATCATATCCCTCAACAACATTTGACCAATAGGGCGCTAGCGTATCACCATGGAGGACCCTATCCTCTAGCTCATGGGACCTAGTACGCAGAGAGAAACACTGATGGAAGAGTTCCCCTCCAACAGCCAGGTGCAAACCAGGGACCGTGTTATGCTTAGTCCCTAGCATAAGACCCGCCTATGCAAACTAGTGCACAGGTACCACAACCCGATTTTCAAAGTCATCATATGCCTCAACAACACTTGACCAATAGGGCGCCAATGTATCACCATGGAGGACCCTATCCTCCAGCTCATGGGACCCAGTACACAGAGAGAAACACTGACGAAAGATTTCCCCTCCAATAGCTAGGTGCAAACCAGGGACTGCGTTATGCTTAGTCCCCAGCACAAGACCTGCCTATGCAGACCAATGTACAAGTGAAATTTGTGCAGCCTTCCCAAAACCAGCCACACCAATATAACCAGGAGAACTACCCTCCTAACATGGTGAGTAAAAAAGGAAAAAACAAGCCCAAAGGGAATCCTGGACAAGGGGGTAACAACCAGCAACACCCGCCTCGATCCTAGGCTGGAGGAAACTACAACCAAAATCAAAAACCAAGAGCCAAGAAATGCCCAACGGCAGAGAAAAAGGCCACCTCTTCAAACAAACCATTCTTGTTCGATATGTCGTGAGTACGGCTATTATACTCACCACTGTCTCGATCTCCCTGAGTTGAAGAAGCTACAGAGTAACCAAGGACAAGGAGGATCTTCCCAGAAAATAGTTGTGATGTAGGAACCTTTCCCACATCAAGGGAAAATAAGCACTCAGTTAAAAAACCCAGAAGACTCCGAGAAAAACAACCACAAAATCTACATGAATGGCGAAGATATGTTTTTCCAAACACGGAATCACAACTACAACACCCCACCAGACATTAATTCGTCAGGGGCAAGTACCAGTGCACTGACTGCACCTTTGACCATTTCAAAGATGCCTATCGAACCATTTCCAAATATGGCGAAGGGACCCAATAGGCAAGCAGGAAACTACTCCAAAGTGGCCCATAATTATAGCATCGTGGACGATTTAGCCCAATCTCCCTATGCTATGTCAGCTTTGGAAGTATTGCATTCATGCCCAAAACAACGAAAAGCCTTACTTTTCACATGAGGCACTATCGACCCTACCGATACACGCCTAATGGATTTTGACTTAGACAAAGCCACCCCCAGGCTTCCTTCCATGATCGCCTTTCAGATACCAGTTTCGGTCCAGAATATCACCATTCACCGATGTGTCCTTGATGAGGGTGCATCCACGTGCATCATGTCAAAAAATGTTTGGCAGAAGTTAGGGTCTCCCGAACTAAAACCTTCAGTCATCACGCTTAGAGAATATGACGGTCGTCCTTCGACCCCCGTCGGCCTCTACCAAAACGTCTCAGTCTACTTAGTCGGAAAGACGATCCACATAGACATTAAAGTCTTGGACGCTCACTTGGACTATAACATACTCCTTGGTCGAAGTTATATGTACGCCATGTCATATGGCCTCCTTCATCTTCTGCATTATGATGTTCCCCCACGAGGATAGCATCATTACTATCGACCAATTGATGCATAGCGAGAAAATACCCCTAACAAACACTGATGTAATTCTACCCTATGTAGATACATCCTCGGATGCACTTTCACAGTACCAAGAATATGGCCCTGGCCAGTTCAAACTGGCGTCCGTTCTAGGATCATTCCTATGAATTCCTCCCATTATCCCTAAGTCATCACCTGTTGTCACAGGGGCTCTAGTGTGCATGATTTCCACATCAAGTCCTGAAGCTAGTCACGACAAGGACACGAGCAGTAATGACACCGAGTCATCGGCCACAGGAGCCTCTCTAGCCTACGCCACTTCCCAAACCCCTTTCCTCTACCCCCCAGCTGGCTTTGTTTCCCATAAGGTTTTGGCAACATTGGTGTTACCAAACATATCATTGAAAATACCAGTTTTTTATCTCATCCACCCTATGGGAACAGGAGCCACACACATCACTGCCACAGGTTTGAAGCCCCTCAGTCCCGAGGAGGCCCCACCCATCTAGAAAATGATTGAAAGCACCCCTGCAAAGCAAATTTCCATTGCAAAACCAGTGCTTACGGCTAAGAAGACCGAGAAGAGAGGCAAGAAGATGGAGACCCCTGCCATACAACGGGAATCACCGATTTTCGCCATATGCAACGTAACAGGACACCCTACCCATATCTGCCCAGAGCTAGATGAATTAAAACCACTCCTTGGATCTGAGGCACACATCGCGACGTCGGGTTCTCGTAAAAAGGAACCTACCACCAAAGGCAAAGGCAAATCATTACGTACCAATCACGCATGTGTTATCTGCAGCAACTATGGGCACTATACCCATAATTTTCCATAGATCCTGTGATATAGGGATGCCTTACACGCCATCGAGTTATCCTATCAAGAGGATCCCCTCACCAAATTTTTCGAGGATGAACCTCATATCATCATGTAACTATAGGAAGAATGACGATCACCTGAAAGGCTCCCCACCAGACCCCCTCCCCCAATCGAAATGTGTGTAATTTGCGATGAACTTGATCATTTAATCATTGATTTCCCGGCTTTGGAAATGTTCAAACGATGGTATCCAGTCCATATAGTATATCACACCAACATGGATGTCCCATATTCATGTCAGATATGCGGTGACAACCACCCAGTACGTCGTTGTCACTACATACCGATATTCCACACAGCACTACCCTGTATGTGATCAACCAGAGCTCAACTCTCCCAAGAAGATGGCATGGACTTGGAATCCATGAATAGTTCAACAACCCAAGAGGATGTGACGAACAGATCCATCCTATTATTTTCAACTAAGAGGCGACCAATCAGGGATATTCTCCCCCCACCAAATTATGATGACAAGATACACCATATACAATTCATATCGTCATGTATCATAACCATGACTCAATTTTTCTGCTCATATACCATAGGTGTCGAGTCAACTGCAACTACGAGAGTAGTCGTACCTATGACAGTGTAGACCCAATCTATCTGCACTCTGTCAATTGCGTATGGGTCCACCACATCGATGATGGAATCCTTTTCATGTCTTTCAACTAGCTCTGTGAAGATTGATCCTATTCATTATAACCTTGCGTGGGATAAATCCCCCTTAGGGTCCCTATTCCATTCAGATGAATACATCCCAAAAGTTATGATGGAGCCATATTATCCATGGGATGCAATGCATCACCGTTCGCTTTTTCCCCCCAAGCAATCATACACCAACCTATGGACAGGGGACCCTGGTTGCCTCATCCTCTTGAGTTATCAGGTGCATCGATTACTGTAGACGGCTTGATCAGGTCTTTGACCCAAGGTCACCTAGGCAGCAGTAATATGTATTCGTGGAGTGATCATGCGCATTGATTCTACAGACGATTTGATACGAGTCTCTGACCCAAGATCATCTAGGCAGTAATAACACCCATGATACTCAGAGAGTTACCAGGTAGATATATTCTGCGGACGGCTTGATCGGGTCTTTGACCCAAGATCTCCTAGGCAGCAGTAACATCCATGATACTCAGAGAGTTACCAGGTAGGTAGATTCTACAGACGGCTTGATCGGGTCTTTGACCCAAGATCTCCTAGGCAATAGTAACACCCATGATACTCAGGGAGTTACCAGGTAGGTAGATTTTGTAGATGGCTTGATCGGGTCTTTGACCCAAGATCACCTAGGTAGCAGTAGTACCATGTGCGTGGATTCTGCAGATGGTTTCATTGGGTCTTTTTCCCAAGATCACCTAGGCAGCAGCAGCACCATGCATGTTGATTCTGTAGACGGTTCGATAGGGTCTTTATCCCAATGACACCTAGGCAGCAGTAATAAATACCCTCGATACTCATTTGATTCTACTTAGAATGTATCACAACCTAGCTATCATGAAAGTCACCTGAACACTCATATACCAACCAGAGACAAGGGAATTGATATCCCCCATTCCTCGCACAGAATGGACCACTATCACAACATAATGCACCGTTCAATCCAGTGCAAACCCTTCCTAGGCTCATCAGCAACCACACAACTAGGAGAATTATGACAATCCTCCAAATGCTACAAAAATAAGTCGAGGAACAAAAAAGGGAGATCCTCGACAGGGGGCAGTAATCAGCAACGCCCCCTGTGATCTTATTCTGGGGGAAACCCGAACCGAAATCAAAACTAGGAGCCAAGTAACAACTCCCAAGGGAAAACTATAGCTTAGAGTACCTGATCATCAGACCGAAATCAGCACTCCATAACGCCCAGAGGCGATCCCACACATTCGCATTCCTGAAAAAATAATTTTTCAGCGCCGGCAGGTATGCCCTCTCACATCTTCTTTTTTAAAAATCTCATGACTTTCAATAATATTTGATAAAGAAGATGCTTTCACTTGAGGTAGTTTTTTTTGCAGGACAACTAGCAAACCATCCACAACTCCATCCATGGAAAGTTCTAGAGCAGGTATCATTATACCCCCAGCATGATAGAGTCCCAGAAAACTCTGCATATCCTCACATCATTTCTCCATCATAAATAAACCATAGGTTCCACATATCTGACCATGTTTATCACCACCTCACCCTGCACATGATAAACATCCTCGTTGGTCGGCAGAGCCTCCCCTCCATGGCGTTCGTCACCCAAGTAGACAATATATCACACCAAAATTGACGCCATGGCCATACCACTTTAATCCAGGAAGCACCTCATGCCCATCCATCCACAATGCATAAGGTCAAGTTTTACCATAATAAAACCCCCTTCCCAGACAACTAGGTTGTATAAGCAAATCAAAAGTGCACTACCGCGCCTTGCATTTGGCCCACCATACCTCCACCAGCATAATCCCATCTACAATACTTTTTCACCCGCTTCATCAACTTCACACATGAGACCAAAAAATGGGGCCCCCTCAGCAAAAAACCTTCCTCACAACATCAGTCAATGAACACTTTTATGTTCTTGGGCACCCGTCTCTATATTTTGTACAAACCAAACCCCATTATTTTATCCTTTTGGTAAGTGTACAAAGACCACAAACGGTGCACTGCGTCCCCCACCCTCTCATCCATATTTTCTACCATGGAAGCAGTCCCTGAACACCCTTGGTTTGAATATTACACCCCCACACACAAGCCACCATGAAATTCATAGCCAGTTTATACCCACCCTGGAAGTCCTACCGACTCTAGAGATTTCCCCATCAGAAATAACTATAACTGTCGCCAAGATGCTTAGTATATTTCGACCTTGGGCCATTGAATCCCCATCATCAGTTTTCAGTCACCCCTGGTCAACATGCCCATGTTAAACTCATCACACTCAAATCCTTGACCACTTCATGTTAGCGACCCCTCGTTCAGTTGAGGCTTCCTTTTTGTCGACTTCAACACCTATTTTCCAAAAAGGAAGCGGTACCTTGGATCACCCCTCTCCATAAAAGGGGCATCCTTGGGTGGCACTGTGGGAGACATCATTGCCCACAGATGTCATCGATCCTCTTGACATTCGACTAGAACAAAATCTTTCATGTCAAGATGGTATCGTACTGTACAACCATTTCACTTTGATCAAATTCATCGAAGACTCGTGCCTTCACAAGCGTCTCTTTCAGCAATTCTTATACGGGAAGGTCCCAGCCAGCACCTATACGTACAATGCGCAACTATATGCCATACCAATTTTATGCATATGAGTACCACATTCCACCTATTGTCAAATAAAAAACTCCCCGGAGGGCATCAGCAGTCGTCGTCAACAACCACCAGATCACTACCATATTAGTGACATAGACAGAACATATATTTGTCAAATATATTTGTTCAACTAGCCACAGCATCACGAGCATGGGACATGCCCGCCTCGTAGAAAATTTTTATATATATTGTATTATATTTCCTTACAGGGGTCCCCTAGGACATGGCCATTCTTCAAACCGGTGCAAGGCGTTTCCAATTTCGAGATTCACACAGGTCTCTCTCTCTCTCTCTACGCACAATATACAGAAAAGAAACTATAATGTATTTTAGTTATACATTTCTTCCTAGACCTCACACATTAGGGGGAAATTGTTAACACTGAAAAATCGTACAAGCAGAAGACAAAATTATTTAATGTCAAGCAGAAGGATTTATAGGGTTGAAAGACATTAGAGAATCTGGAAAGTATTTAAAAATCTTTAAGTTCTGAGGAAAAATAAAATTGTAGCAAGTCATAAATACTTTTGCATGCATAATCCTTCGTGAAGAGTGCCTTTACGCGCCTTTTGACCCAAAATGCGCACAATCCTGGGAGTGGAGAAATTCACTTTCCGAGACCACAAAAAGCACACTCCAGGACAGTTATTTCACACTTGAAGTCGCCTAAGGACAGCCACCAACGCCTCCTTACAATGGAATATATATGGCACACAAAGGAATCATCCCCCTCTCTTGGGTCACCATCCACAATGTACCAAGAGAGGGAAGGAGGATTTGAATTATCCTATATAAGGCCACCATGAGATAAAGAACTAGAGAGCACATTGTTATGCTGGCCAGAATTTCCCAAGCAATACCTGCAGTGTGTGATCCAGAGTTGAATATAGAGGGGACTCAATTGTTTTCCATCCACCGAATCAAGCTTGGAAGTTAAAACATCCTTGCATCAAGACTTAGAACCCATGTTCTAAGGGCCCTTTGCCAAGAGGGTTAAATTTTCATCATCATTTCCTACCAGCACTCAATAAGAGGGGCTGAAGAGCCACCGTTTGGATTATTGCAGTTGTTTGACTCTATTCTGAGCTTTTGTTTATTTGTTTTAGTTTTGATTTAGTTTTATTTTATATATGCATGCTATTTCTCTATCTAGCATGTTTATGATTCTAGCTTGTTCCACTAACTTGCTTTTACTCCACTTCTTTTTCTGCCTGTGACCAATAACTTAAGAGGGTAAACCACACCCCTTAAGTTGGTGTGATTTCGTACATGCGTGCACCAAACACACTAACACAGTGAATATGCCCCAGGGACAGATGAATGTTGTCTTATATTGGTTCTATGGGCAGACATTGATTTTATTGTATCCAAAAAATCCATCCGTGAACGAAAATATTTCGCATCCATCACAATCGTCAATAATATGGCCGATAAAGGGAGTAGGATAGTTGTCTTTTGGACAAGCAAGATTGGCATCCTAATAATCATAGCACACTCTGATTTTCCCTTGTTTCTTCATGACAGGAACAATTTGGAAACCCAATCAGTAAGCGGAAAATGGTAAATGAAACCAGCACGCAAAAGTTTTTCAACTTCTGCTTTAATGGTAGTGTCCTTCTTCGAGTGAACAGGACGAAGGCGTTGACGTACCGGTTTGAAATCAGGGTACATGTTAATGGTGTGTTCAACGATACTAGTATCTATGCCTTAAATTTCCTCGTAAGACCAAGAAAATGCATCACAAAATTCACAAAAGAGAGAACAATAAGTTTCGAGTTCTGATGGAAAACAAGACATGCCGACATGAATGTTTTCTACAACGTCGGGTTTGGTCGAAATGCCGATAGAAATGGTTTCTTCAATATTTTAAAAGTTTTGCTCAGATTCGATTGCATTAATGGGAAAAGAATTCGAAAATTATGTTTTGATCGATGGGTGATATATTTCAATAATATTATATTCTTCATAATCCTAAAGATGGGAGCGATGATGATGATCTTCCCATGGGTCTCCTTCTGGCATCATGGATTCCACAATTTTCTGATATGTCAAGAAAGTGGATGAAAAAGGATAAGGTAGAGTACCAAAATATAATGAACAATCAACCCAAACAACTGGCGACGATGATTTTGGATTCACTGCCCAAGCCATGTAGATTGATTTCTATGCCATCTCAATTGGGCTAGGCGGAAAAAAATTCATCCAACGTAACAACTTCAGAATCACACGTAATATTCCTTAAGCCAAATGGAGTGGAAGATATCATGTAGCAGGTCTCTACATTTGCAATTTATGCTGACGCCGCAGAGGGCGGCAATCCAAAGGTTCCCATGAGGTAAGAATCCTTTGAGATTCCTACACCAATGTTCTGAAGTGCGAGTTGGCATGCTTGAACTAACGAAACGGTTCCAGTTACCTGGAAACTAGAGGTAAAGAAGGAGATTTGATTGATGACTGTGATAACACCTTTATGTGGAAAGGTGATCATTCTAAAATTTGTAAAAACGATCGCAGTCATAGCATATACCCATGGCCTTCCAAGTGAAATGTTGTAATTAAGGGGTCCGTCAATGGCCTCAACTTCAACATTTATTGTTTCCCCCCCTAGTTCAACATGCAAGTTATTGATGATACCGCAAGGCTTATATGTACGTATGCCGAAAGCTTTCAACATCATAGGAAATTGAGATAGGCACGGCCAGTCAAGTGACTTCCAATAGTTTAGAGACATAATGCACCTAGATGCTCAATCATCAATAATAGTACGATGAATGAGGTGATTGAGAACATTTACTTGGTGGAGAATGCCAATTCGGCAGGTGTGCCACATTTTGCCTGCGAGCCTAATTTGGAAAATGTGCCACCTCTCTCTATCTCTTCTATTTTTGATAGCATTCCTTCTAGTTCAGATGATGAAAGTGAGGATGAAAATCCTCCTCCACCTCTTGAAGATATTCCTTCAGATCCACAACTTCCAAGATGGGTCTGCTCTACTCAGAATGCAACAGGTTCTCTTGCAGGTTATCGTACACATTCTCAGTTCGAAAGAGCCTCCTCCTTATTGGCTCAAGTTCCTGAAAATACTGATACATACACCTTTGAAGAAGCTTCAAGTCATCCAGATTGGGATGAAGCTATGAATTAATAATATCGTTATTTATTGGCAAACAATACTTGGGATATTGTTCCTCTTCCAAAGGGTAGAAAACTTTTCAGATGCAAATGGGTTTACAAAACAGAGTTTGGACTAGATGGAAAGGTGGATAGACATAAAGCTCATCTTGTTTCTAAAGTATTTTCACAAATTAAACGCATTATCTATAATTAATCCTTCTCCCATGTTCCCAAAATGAATTCTATTGGCCTTGTTCTTTCCCTTGTTGCCTCCTTTAAATGGTAAGTCCATCAGATGGATGTTAAATCCACCTTCTTACATGGAGATTTGCTTGAATAAATCTACATGGAACAACCCCCTGGCTTTACTGAAAATGACTCTAGCCTTGTTTGTCACCTTAGGAAGTCTCCCTATAGTCTCAAACAAGCTCCTCGGACTTGGTATGCCAAAATGGATAGATTTCTCTTAGATAATGTCTTTTCTAGGTGTCAATCTGACAACATTGTCTACACCAAGAAAGTGGGTAAGTCCTTCATCATCCTTGTTCTTTATGTTGATGATATTATCCTTACTTGTGGAGATCCCAACCATATAAACCATGTGAATTCTAGCCTCAAAAATAAGTTTGAAATGACAGACTTAGGACACTTTCATTATTTCCTTGGTCTTCAAGTCTTGCAATCCAAAGAAGGTATCACCCTTTCTCAGTCCAAGTATGCATATGTTCTGCTATGCCACTTTCACATGGAATACTGTAAGCTAGAACCTTCTCCCTTTCATTCTGGATTCAAGCTTTCATTCACTTGTACTACCCCTGAAATTGATGCTACCTTATACCGTCAACTTGTTAGTAATATTTTGTATCTAACCCATACCCATCCTGACTTTTCCTTTGCCATTGGTCTTGTTTCTCAGTTTATGCACCAACCTCATGAAATTCACTCGAAAGAAGCTAAAATAATACTTTGATATATTCAAGGTACAGTTCAGTTAGGGATTCATTATAGTGCAGTAACATCTCCATTGTTGATTGGTTTCACTGATTTTGATTGGGATGGTGACCCTGATGATCGAAGGTCTACTGCAGGCTATGTATTCACTCTTGGTTCAGGACCTATTACATGGTCTTGTAAGAAACAAAGTACCATCTCTTTTTCTTAGGCAGAAGCAGAGTATTGTGGTGCAGTTGAAGCCAACAAGGAAGCCATGTGGCTTTGTCAGATCCTGTCTGAATTTGGTCTTCATCAGCAGCATCCAACTACACTTTGGTGTGATAATCAAAGTGCCATACAGCTATGCAAAGATCTAGTTTAGTATTAGTGTATGAAACACATTGAGCTTCATATACACTTCATCAGAAAGCTCATTCATGACCGTGTTCTTAAAGTCTATTATTGTTCAGCCAATGATCAAGTTGTCGATATCTTTACAAAGGCTCTCATAAAAGAAAAGTTTAACAAACTTCGATATATGCTTGGAGTTCAATAAAGTTATCATTAAGGGGGGATAGACTCTAATGCCTCTTTCCTTCCCCTATTGTGTCACCTTTGTAAATCCTTCAATGTTATCCCAAGTTGTTCTTAAGGGGGGATGTTAGGATATTTCGACACATAGGAAATAGTCTCCTTTTGTGTCACCTTTGTAAATCCTTCAATCCTATCCCAAGTTGTTCTTAATGGGGGATGTTAGGATATTTTGACACATAGGAAATATTTAAGTATAACTTGGTCTAGTGTATAGTTAGGTAAAGTGTGCTTCTTTACTATGTACATTTGTAACTTATAACCCGGCAGTCACGATATGTAGTGATCTGATGGTTCACTCTCTCCTCGGTATTATCAACACCTGATCTATGGCTTAAGACCAGATTATTCCATGATCTCTATTTAAAGAGCATGGAGGGTCATTTTTCCGGTAACCATTTATTAGAGAAGCTTATGTAAATTTTCTTTTTCTATTAATAAATTTCCTGAAGTGGCCGCGTTGGCTTGGGTCATGGACTGTTTCCCTCTTCAAGGGATTTAACCACATGATATACAGGTGTATTGATTTGTGATCTATTTGTGAGAGGTTACCTTTGGTGTTTGATCTAAGGAACTTACCCTATAAATTCCTACAGAATGTAATTGAAAATGATTTATAAGATTCCAAAAAGAACTATAAAGAAGTGGGTTCTTTCTCCTTCCATTCAGGAGGGTCGTTGATGATCTCTCTCTCTCTCTCTCTCTCTCTCTCTCTCTCTCTAGAAAGTTTCATGTCAAGGATTTCGCTCTTCATGCAAATGGAACAACTCTTTGAAGGAAATTGATGGCCCTCAAGAACATGGATAAAAAAAAACAAAAAATCCAAATGAACTCCTATGAACTCCTTTCAAATGCATCCTTGACTCCATTTTATAGCCAAAATTTGGTATAAATATGAAGCTAGCTCAAATGTGATTGGGCCAAATTTAAAATATGGATGTTCATGCACATTGGACCAATTTAGTTTAGGCACTGAAAGTGAAATGACGTTGAGTTTACTCATACCCTAGCTTTAAGTTCTCTAGATGTCTTTTTTAGAATGGAATGTGTTGGTTTTTTATGTTTTTCTTGACTTGTGCAATTGTCGAAGTACAATCCACGCAATTTCCCATTAGGGGAATTTTGAGGTCTCAATTGGGCCTCCGAAGGAAATTATAGAATAATAGTGGAAATAATAAAATAAGATTACATTACATCATCAAATTTTAGAGGAAAAAAAAAAACCACTTTTTTAACTCGTATTGTCAACTTGTCTCCCTATGGGTTTACTCAAATTTCGAGTAGGAACACTTGTTTGATGCATAATTTGATTCCTCATCCAAGGAGTACCCATGTTTGATATTTTCGATGAACCTTGTTACATTAAAAATGAGAAATACATGAAAAACGTGATTGCAATCACGTTTTTTCATGTATTTCTCATTTTTCGTGGGGCAGGGTCTATTATAGGTCAATTTGGGTATCATCCCCCCATGACATGGTCAAACTAGACATCATCCCCAGAACCAATGAAATACGGTCTATCATCCCCTCATATTTCAATTTCTATATGCCCTAAGAGAAGAACAATTCATTCATAGCTTCTATTGTGATATTTCCAAGGTTTGAAGTATATGTTATATCACTTATTGACTCACCAAAACAGCCTCTAAAGGGACTAACTTCATTGCAAATGCAAGATCCTCCAGTCAAGGGTGCACTGCAATGCACTTCTCGACATTCAAGAGTGTGTTGGACACCTGGGAGTGGAATTCTCAATGTTCTGGGAATCTTCACATGGCCAGTTCCTTCTAGAAGAGTCCATATGTGTCAAACTTTGAATCCAAGTGTCGATCTAACACCTCTGATATTGGGAAAATGTCTTGCCTATTATTAGAAAGTCATTCATTGAGAAACTACCATCAGTTTCCCTATAAATTGAGCACTCATTCTAGTGTTAGGGAAGGAATAAATTTGGTAAAGTTATGATGTTGGATTCTCATTTGAGAGAGTGAAAGTATTGATACGTTGCTGGTATGATGTTGGATGTGATGAGGTTGGGATGAAGTTGGAGCTGGTGGCAACACATCGATCATTGGTTGTGTTGTAACTCCTAGCGACAGCCCTGAGTTGCTAAGGACCAATGCCTAGGACATCTTAAGCCGAGAGGGTTCAGAAAATCTTTCTATAGTTGAAAATACAAGACCTCTTGTTGTAAAAAGGATTTAAAGTTTCATAAGATGGGACCAAGACATCAGAAACGGAGAGTAAATAACAATGACATCCAATAGTAGAATATAAGGGTCAATAAGCATACATCAAAAGGCAAACCCGGATTTAACTGCTGTGAGGAGGGCCAAACATGAAATCCGTGCATAGTTATCAAAATAAATGAGTGTGGAAACAGTGGCAGAAAATGAAGGAAATATTAATGGCAGGTAGGCCTATTCTAGTATAGGAATCTACCCAAGTTAATATCATAAGAAATATGGTGAATGTGATGCAAAAAATGAACATAATATCATGCTTCAAGCCATATTTAAAGTGAAATAGACAAATAGATGTGAGTACCTTTCCACAAATAAATTCACATCTAAATAATAAATGCTCGCATTCCGAAATTTTACGATACAAAGAGAGTAATGGAAATAACATGAAAATTTGTATTAAATTATAACATAGGGAATACAAATTGTAACTTATCTCATAAGGAATCCATTACACAACAGAAAAATCCATTTCAATTTCCCGATGGGATCCTTCAACACATACTATGAAAATTCCTTAAAACTTTACAAAATGGAGCATTCATGACTAGCAGTCTCTGTTCTCGAAAATCTGGAACCCTGCTCAGCTTTTGATTGCTTCCTTTATATCCCTCAGATGGGCCTTTACAAAAAATCTTTCGTAGACAAAATATTCCCCGAGATATCTTTTTGTTTGGGGTCTCTATCAAAATCAAAATTGATGATGAGGAAAACCGCCTCACATTATCTACCTAGTGGCCTTAACGAAGGCACTAACTAAAAACATAACAACTTAAACATAAAATAAAGTACAGAGGGTGAAAGGAAGATTTCACCCGATATTACAATGTAAAAGAAGGTGCTAACTAAAAACATAACAACTTAAACAGAAAATAAAGTGCAGAGGGTGAAAGGAATATTTCACTCGATATTACAATGTAAAAGAAATAAAAGTAAATGGGCCGCTTGGGCTTGATCATGAGTATCATTTTTTCGAACGAAGAGGCGTGGCTGTTGTCGACTGACTTGGAAGCGCTGCTGATGTGGACGAACTAGCTTTGTGTCGGAGAGGAGGTGGGGACTTGTGGGATGATATGGAGGCAGGGGTGTTGACGTACTCGCAGCATTTTTTCCATATGATCGCCCCTGGTGGAGGCATAGTGGAAAAAAACTCTACTAAAGCCTGAATATCAGTCAATTCAGTGTAATCTACTCAGACGGCCAATCGCTGCTTAATCTGGTAGAGAAGGGAGATTTCCTTGCCTAGGGTGGCAATTATTGTTTCCTCTTTCAGGTGAGTAGTTTTCTCAAAGGGTAAATCAGTCTAGTTCATAACGGCTGTCAACATCTATTTATACTCTGTCAGTCCTGAAAACGCAGCCATTATAGGCTCCCAGCATGATGGGAGGCCTGCCTTTAACAACTCGTCCCACTCTTGATCAAACCATTCCACTCCCTTGGCAACCTACTCCAAACCACTCAATGTGTTCGCACGCACAATCTCCTTCTCGACTACCCTTCTAACTTCCATGACTTCCTTGAAACAGCCTTCGATCCCTTGGGCGAGTAGCTCTTCAGAATCCAATCCATTCAGGTAAGTGATATACCTTTTAGCCATGGTCACTTTTCCTTCTGCTTCCGCTAGACCTTCCTGTAACTTTTCTTTGAATAATCGGACCGCAATATTTTTATCAGCAACCAAAGTAATATATTTCCAATGTTGTTTTACCTCTGATATAATGTCGGTCCAGATGAGGCACCTGGCTTCTAGGAGGGTCGCATTTCCCTTCATCTAGTTGGTCAATTCCTTGATGGTTTTTCCCTGTTGCAGCCTTTCCCTTTTTGCTTTCTCTACCTCTTCTTGCAGGGCCGCTACCTCTTTTCCGTTCGTTTCCAGCTTAGTTTCCAGCTCCTGTATCCTCTAGTGTGTTGTACTAGCTTCATTTTCTAAAACACGGAAGTCCGAAAGAGCTTTAATTAGTTGCTCTGGAGTGGTGCCAGGCGCATCGAAGGTTGGGGTCACGCACACGTGCTTGTCCCATTTTCCCTGCAACTCTGCCATTTTTGTCTGAGGGCACCCAATTCCGTGATCCTTTTAACATTCCCCTCTTGTTCTTTGACCAGTGAATCAGCGAGAGCTAATTTCTCCTTCTCCACGTGGGCTAACTCCTTTGGTTGTACATGTTGTCCACGGGGAATGTGTAGTCTTTTCCTTAGCTCAGAATTTTCGGTCTCTAACTCCATAATGAGCTGCTTTCTGACCGCATCCTTGTCGCTCCCTTTTTCCCTTACTATCCTCCTGAGATTTTGCAGGTTGTTGGCTATGCCTATGGCACTAGCCCTTTCTTTCCTCTGGTTCTCCAGCACTTCGTTGTACTTGTCTTCTAGCTTCCTCAATGAAAGCGCGAGCTTTACCACTTCGTCCCTCAACATATCCCTGATACATTGATGTAGACCGAGCTTGTCTGTTAAAGGGACCTTTGCCAGATTTAAAGCGACTTCCAAAGCTCAATAGCTAGTTCCTTCAGCTGCAGGATCCAGCACTACCTCTGTAATGGCGATTATTAACTATTCTTTGTCCATGTCAAGCTCGGTAGTAAGCCGAGTATGATATTTATTCACAAATCTAGCTAATTCTACTCAGATTTTCTCCCCTACAGTCTTGTTTCTATTTCCAATATCTTCCCTTACTTCCTCTCTGTTAACTAAGATGGCCTGAGATAGTCCAGAGAGCTCTGAAGAAGAGGCACCATCATAATTAACTATGAAACCGGCCTTGCCTCTATCAGGCTCCCCATATCGGATCAATTCTTCTTGCGGAGGCTCTTCCCAGATAATATCCACATCATCCGTTATTTTTTTCTGGAAGGAATGAGATCCCTCGCCCATATCCATATCTTCTTGTCCTCTCGAAGCATCGGCCTTGTCAGTTTTCCCTCTTCTCTCTGTGCCCGTAGAAGTATTGCCACCCCTTCCTTCTCCAATTAAATATTCAGCTTCCATCTGTGAAGCCAAAGGCCATGTATCAAGGTTAGCTCTCCACTCAAGGAAGGGCCTAGTCTCATGTACATAAGAAGTTGACTTGCTTTCCTATTGGAAAGGATCCCTTTCGGGTCATAGGGCCAAGCTTTCCCCTGTATCAGATCCATCCCCTGAAGCAGGATTTCCACCGTGGAGAGGGCATGTCTTGAATTTATGGTGAAGCGGCCAATAGTGGTAGGGAGCTTGAGAATGTACCCTTTCTTCGCAGGGACGAAGTGGAACTGTTCCGCCTTCAAGGTTTTGTGGATGTACTCAAGGGAAAACATCTGCATAGCAGGAAACACCAGTAGGAGGTAGGGGGGTACGTTTGTACCATAGACCTTGATCTCAGTGTAGTCATCAAACAGGTACCAGTCCCCTATGCTCTCTTCATCGTCGACCTGCAGCCAATCCTTCTGCTCGGGAAATATCCTGGGCGGAGGGCTGTCGTGGATTATGGTGTAGGCTATGGTCATGAATTCATTCAAGAACCAAGTGTAACCCCTCCCATTAGGCTATTGACGAATAGAGACATTCCACTCAAAGATGGTCCTTGGCTAGGCGTTCACTCTCGAAAACTTTTCGAGGTCTAGGGTTTCAAACTTGTCAGCATGTTGAAACAGGAAGAGATAAAACACCAATGAACAGAATCGGAACGACCCCGAAGAGGGTAATTCTTGGAACTGGGTTTGAATGGTCTAAGCTAAGAAAGTAGGGATATCTAAAATGATGCCCTGTTGAGACATGAGCCAAAGGAGAGCTATACATTCTTTTGACACCTTCTTGACCTCCGTGAGACCTAGTAACCCTGAAATGAAAGCAAGGATAGGTTGAACATTGTCTCTAAATGTGGACAAAGGCATCATATCTGAGGACGGGATAGCCGTAAGATGGGAATCGGAAATAAAACATAGAATTCACTTTTCTGCCTCTAGGGAAACTTGGAAAACTGACAAGAAAGAGATAACTCAGTGAACTCAATGTAGCTCTGGGTCCAGGGAAAACGGAGGGCTTCCTTTATGAGCTCAATTGATATTTGGAAAATCTCATTTCCCTGAGCAGATAGAAAAAAATATTTTCGTTCGTCATAAGCATCTCTGAGCCAACATATAAAATCAACAACTGGATAGGTGGGCGGAGCAATTTGGTAATATAGGCTTGACTGAACGACTCTGAACCGGTCTTGGCCCTTCACATGGCTTTCCAACAAATCAAGTCAGACACAAGAGACACTAAAAGGGTATAAAGGGTCGCGAATACGAGCTTGAGTGTCAATGAAAGGTTCAGGTCTAGGAACTGCCCTAACCTTGCAGGCTTGTGGAGTTTTAGGTTCAGACTTTCTGGGCTTGGCTTTCCCCATAAGAATTTTTTAAAAGTAAAACAGAAGGAAAACTGTGAGGTGAAATAAAGACTAAATACCTATAATCAATGAGGAAAACCCTAGAGGGAAAGCAACACGGGGGTTGAAAGCGACCTCGTACTAGAGTTCAAGCTTCGTTGCACGACAGATTCGTAAAAACAAGTATTTTACCAAAGTGGGTGTAAAACAGGGTTAAACAGGCTTGGATTTGCAGAAAACGAGGTTAGGGTGCCAACTTTAGGGATGACATCATAAGGACATTGACAGTGGGGCGCGTGGCATTAGGTTGTTGGCTACCAGGAGCCGAGTAGGTGTGAGCCACAGGCCGGGTTAATACCGATACAGGTCGTGTACCGGCTTTCCTAACTTACCTTACCTTTGCTTTAATAATGCCACCTGTTATTCTTGAGGGCTCCACTTAATGGTTCTGGCGGGGGCCCATGAATCCTTCCCGTGACGCACCATCACCCCACGAAACATTTAAGACTTGCTCCGCCAACCCATGACGTCATGCATTACGGGTGGTAGAGCTACGCCTTCTTCATACCATCCTTAGTACCCCCGGAATCCTTCCACGTGGTGCTCTTTTTCGATTGCCCCACATATGGTTGCAGCCCTGCTTTTGCTTAGCTGTGAAGC
Source organism: Pinus albicaulis (assembly GCA_034641835.2). Taxonomy (NCBI): domain Eukaryota; kingdom Viridiplantae; phylum Streptophyta; class Pinopsida; order Pinales; family Pinaceae; genus Pinus; species Pinus albicaulis. The sequence goes on from CM076572.1 coordinate 783,641,922, forward strand.
ATCATCAGCTCTTTTGTCCACGCTTTTACCATGAAGGGGGTTTTCATACCATACTTCCCTTATATTTACTTATCTTGTTCACCTCCTATGGATTTTTCTCCATTTACCTTGAGTTTTTCCTTTGCACCTTTAAGGTGAGGGCTAACATAACAACATCAGCTCCACCTGGGGATGGCACTTTTATCCTCGGACGTGTCGAGAACTTCGCAGACCATTTATAAATTTTTCTTTGATAGCCAGAGCCTCTTCAAAATTTTCAAACATTCTTATGACGAATCAAAACATCAACAGTGAAAGTAAAAACAATAGATATATACACTATAATACAGCAGTCTCTGGGACCCAGGTCAGTATTGAAAATAGGGCTTCAAGAACTGCCCATTTACGGGATTCTCGATCACATCACCTTCCAAATTCTCCAGTGTGAAGGTGTTGTTTCCTTTAACCTTGGCAATTTTGAAAGATCCAAACCACAGTGGGTCAAACTTTCCATGCTTACCCTTCTCGGCTCTTCTGATGTCCCATCTTAATACTAAATCCCCTAATTGCATTTCCTTGTCTTTGGCATGTTGATCAAACAAACCCTTCATTTTATCTTGATATTCTGCTAACCGGTCATTCACTTGGCTCCGAGTCTCCTCTAACTCGACCAGCTGGTTCATTCTTCTGATAATATTGTTGGATTCTTCTTGTCTATCCTATACGAACCTGGCCACAGGCAAAGCGAGCTGAATTTGGAATACTGTCGCTCGACCATAGACTAGTTCATATGGGGACTTGCATGTAGACCTTTTATTAGTGATTATGTTTGCCCACAGTGCGAATTTAAGCTAAGTCCCAATTTTTCTGAATTTCGTTTATAGCTTTCTTTAACGCCCTCATCAATGTCTTATTGGAAGACTCATACAGTCCATTCCCCTAAGGTTAGTATGTTGTAGAGTGTCCCAAGGAGATATTGTATTGCTGACAGAAATTGGTAAATTTGAAAGAATTGAAAGCCTCAGCGTTATCTGTCACAATCTTAGCCGGGCAGCCAAATCTGGATATGATACTCTCCTCAGAGAACTTGATCACAACTGCATCAGTGGCATTCCTCACTGATATAGCCTCTACCCACTTGGTGAAGTAGTCAGTGACGGTTAGGATCCACTTATGCTGGCCACTGGATGCTGGGTGGATTTCCCCGATGAAGTCTATTCCCCATTGTTGAAAAGGCTCTTATATATGTACTGGGATCATAGGTAAGGGTGAAAATATCTATTTTTCAGCAAACCTCTGACACTTTTCACATGCTCTGACTCAAGCATGTACATCTCCAAACAATTTGGGCCAAAAGAAACGTGCTTTCAATATCTTGTGGGTTGTAGATCGCCAACTGTAGTGGCCCCCACATATGCCTTCATGGAATTCAGCCATGACTTCCTCCACTTCAGATTCTGTGAGGCACAAGATCAGGATTCCTGAAGGATCCTTCCATATAATCGACCATTTGCAACGATATACTTATGGGACTTCAACCTTAACATTCAATATTTAGCCTTATCAAAGTTTGGTGGACACTTGAGAGTTAAAAGGTATTCGACAATATCCTTATACCAGACACTGATCAGATACTTCATGTGTGTTTTTTTCACAGTAGTTTCTATCCCATGCTATTCCTTCATGCCTTCAGGGAACTCTCCAACTCCCATGGACAGATTATTCCTAGATCTTGACAGTTAGACTCAGACAAAATTTTGGCCAACCCCTGTCCCTTGATAAGCTTTGTGGGGCGAACGTCTAATTCATATTCTTGAATCTTAGCAATCAATTTTCCCCTTTTTCCCTCGTTTTCCCCCTAAATCAAAATGTATTTAACCACGGCAGTAGGCATGAAATCGGTGATGGCTGACTGCAGTACGTACATTCGGAAAGCTTTTAAGGACTTAACCAAGGCATACGCATGCTTCTCTAAAATTGTATACTTTAGCTCATCATCTCGAAGTACCTGACTAAAGAAGGCGATGGGATGTTCATACCCTTCCTCATTTTTTTGTCATAATATTGCGGCTACAGTATGTGGGGAGGCAAATGAGAAGATCATGAATGGCTTACCATAATATGGTCCTGCTAGTACTAGGGCTTCTGCAAAGGCACTCTTAATTCTATTTAATGATTCTCTTGATTCATTCATCCATTTCACATCATTGCTTTTCTTAAGCATTTCATTGATATGCCGAACTATTTCTGCATAAACCTTCTCAGAAAATTTATGCATCCGAGGAATACCTATACTTCCATCTTGTTTCGAGGTAAGGATATGTCGTTGATTACCTCTACTCTTTTTGGATCAATATTTACTCCTGCTTTAGTTACAATGTGTCCCAATAATTTTCCTTCTTCTAAAGCAAACATGGATTTCTGAGGATTTAGGGACAAACCATACCTGCGATATTTTTCGAAAGTCCGACGCAGGTGTTCAATATGTTCAGCATCATCCTTCGAAAAGACAGTGATATCATCCAGGTATGCCACCACGAAATTGTCTTGCTCTCCTATAAAAGTGATGTATATCGCCCTCTGGAAAGTGGCTCCAGCATTTATCAAGCCGAAAGGCATTCAGACATACATGAAAGTGCACCATGGGGTGGTGAATGTCGTCTTCTTTTGATCTTCGAGAAGGACTGCCACCTGGTTATATCCAAAGAATCCATCCATCATGGACATTCGAGAGGATCCAACCACTCTGCAATATGTGATCCATTTTGGGGAGGGGATAGTTATCTTTAAGGGATGCCCTCTTCAAGTTCCGAAAGTCTACACATAACCTTATTTCTTCGTTCTTCTTTCGGACCGGGACCAAGTTGGCCACCCATTCGGAATATCTCAAAGGCACAATGATCTTAGCCTTCAGGAAATTCTTGAGTTCTCTCTATGGTGGGAAGAAGCAAGGGATTAATCTGCCTTAATTTCTGCTTATGTGGCTTGGCATCTCCTCTCAGTGGGATCTCATGCTGGATGATACTGATATCAAATGTTTTCAGATCTTGGTAAGACCAAGCGAAAACATCCCTGTAAGAATGGAACATCTGTAAATATTTTTCTTTGTGTTCTTTCGGGACTCATTTATATAATTTGACTATCTTAGGATCCTCTTCCATTCCAACATTGAAATCCTCTACTTGAGCTTCCTGCGTCAGCTTATTAGGGATGATCGGAACGTCATTTTTATAAAACAATCTTTCCAAAGGTACTAAACCTCTATGAATCATGTTTCCTTTCAATTGCAACACCTTGTGACCAGCCACCATCTCTTGCCATTTATTTTGGGGTTGTTCTTCAGTCTCTCCTTCTTCTCCAGTATCAATGACCAAGTTTGATAATTCTCCGATAGTTTTCATGAAGCGTTTCATCTACTCTTCGTCTTCAAACACCTGCTAGTGTTTGACGTTGTCTGGGATAGAGGAGCGTTAACGCACCTCCACTTCATATCTTAGGAGTGGGTTCTGAGGTGCACGGAAATTACTTGCTGCTATAGCAAGTGAATCAGCCATCTTGTTTTGATCTCTCGGCATAAATTGTATGTTGAACTCTAGGAAAAAGTTCTCCACTAGTTCCCATACTTTTTTTCTGTATGCTCTTAGCCGAGGATGTTTGGCTTGGCACTGATTTTTAATCTGCCTCACCACCAGCTCTAAGTCTCCAAAAACTTTAAGACTCTAAATTTTCATGTTCTTGGCATTTTGTAAGCCCAAAAGTAGTGCCTCATATTCTGCCACATTATTAGTGGCTTCGTATTCCATTTTAAAGGAGAAAGGGACCAATTTTCCAGTAGGGGAGATTAAAAGCACTCCTGCTCCATTTCCTTCCCTTGAATTTGCTCCATCAAAGTGCAGATTCCACATCCCCCTTTCATCACTACTAAAATACTGTTCCAGCTTCAGAAAATTGAATGTTGGTTCCTACAAGAACTCTTGGTCTTCCTCGATCATTAGAAAATAAAACTCTCCCTCTTTGTTATATACTGGATAATTGACTGATCCATCGGTTATGATCACCATATTCACGAATCTTGACTCTCGATACAACCTTCTTTCTTGCCCCCCGAACACTGGAATGGTTGCATAAGTGAGGTCAAGCTTGATTGACCCTCCAATTTTAGTACCCCGTGATCTGGACAAAAGCATCCCAAACCGGGCTGGAATATTGGCAACCACTGTGTCCATAACAACACTCTTGATTGGGATCTGAGCCAAGTTTACCACCAAATATTTAATCATCCTGAGGCATTTGACTCTTTTGGAGTTAAATGAATAGAGTTCCTTGTATGGTCGAGTGATCTGCAATCCCAGTTGCTCCATGACTAGAAGGGGTAACAAGTTATGTGATGCCCCCGAATCCAACATGCAATTGTGCAGCAACAAATCATGAATGACTAAGGAGACATAAAAATGTGGGGTTGCAGAGTCCAAATCTTCTACATGGGGGCCAAATACTACCATGGGCCTTTCCTCTTGAAGGTTAAGATAGTCTGGAGGTGGAGTTACTTCGTGAGGAAGCATGAACTGAGAGACTTGAGCTTTATAGGAAGGTTGTTTTAGGAGTTCAACTAAAGGAACAGGGATCTTAACTTTCTCTAGCTCTTTTTGGAGATTAAACACAGTAGGCCCCTTTTCTATAATGGTCTATTTCGGTTCCTTGGTGAGGATGGGAGGCTTTTCATCAGTAGGAATACATTTAGGATGTGCAAGAGGATCAGGTACTGACTTGGATGAGGAAGAAGGAATATGTTTCTATCCTGAGGGTTCTTCAACAGGTTTCTTACCTCTGTTATGAATATTTTTGAAGGCTGACTCCTGAGGAGGTGACTCTTCTTCTTGATCTTGAGTACGTGTCCTTTTCCTAGAAGACAGAAGGTCATACTTCTTGTGAAATTGGGCTTGCATGAAATCCACGAACTGTCTGCAATAATCATCAATGTCAGGACCTGTAGTGGGATTCGCTTTCTCTTCCTCCTCCTCTTCTTGCGGGGAAAGCTCTACCTCCTCTCTTTCCGAATAAGTGAGGTACTGATCATCTTGTCCATTAGGACCATCTTCAGCAGGGCCATCCATTTTCCCTTCCAAATACAGAGGGGGTTGTATGTGATCTTGCTTCTCCTTTTTATTTCTCTACAATATCTGTAGTGGTGGATTTCGATATTGTGGGTTATATCCTCGATTAGGAGTAGTCTGAGATGGCCAGGATGAGGCGTTCTTTGCTTCCATCTCAAGCTTCACTAATTTACTTGAAAAATTCTTAATCATTTTTTTCATCTCCTCAATCTTATAATCTGATACCTCCCTTTCTTGGTTTGAAGAAGAGGCTTCTTCTTTACCTCTTCGCCTGAAATCGTGGTCTAACCTTCCTTTCTATTTCCCTGTGGATGAAAATTTAGCTTCTACCTCTAGTGCATCGATCTAAGCTTGGTCCAGAGAAACAGATTTCCTCTCCCTTAGGGTGAAACCGAACTCGGATTCAAATGCTCCCACAAACACTACCTTAGCAGCTACTTGGGGAGGCTTCATATCAGCCGCTAGGTTGGTGTATAGCTTGTTAAATATATTTATAAACTCAGCCACGTCTTCATTGTGATTTTTCTTTAATGCATTGAACTTTATGAGACAATAACCGTGGTCCCTTTTCTCTCCCCACTTTCTGGTGAAAGCATTTTCCATCTCCTCCCAATTAGTGATGGAACGGTCCCCAAGAGTCTTGAACCACTTCCAAGCTTCGCCATCCAGAGATTGAACAAACAGCCTCAGCACTACGTCCAGATGTTCAACATTGAAATTCTCTACGAAAGCATAGAAGTCTTCCAGATGCTTTTGTGCAGCACTACTGTCTTCCCCCATAAACCGGAGTAAGAGCTCCATGTAGTCTTGGGGCATGTCATTTAGAATCTGTGGCAATTCCAGAGGGGCATATTTATTTAACAAGAAGCTGAGAACTGCCATGGGAGGGGTTAGAGTAAGAGGGATATTTGGCTTAATGACAATGGGAATAAGTTGAATGGTGGTCTGTGGATTTGCTTGGGCAAGCAGAATCTAAGGGATGGTTACCTGCTTTATTTCTTCAGCTTTCGGAGTGGGATGTAAGACGAATCTTTACGTATCTACTAACTCTTCTTCGTCTTTTACCTCTGAATGCTCAATGAAAGGGTTATCTGGTGGGTATTAAAGGACTCTTGCAGTGGAACAAGGGCCTTGCACTTGAGCTTGTTGTGAGGAATATGGGGAATCTTCTAGAGAGAATCTGGGTATATCAATGTGTGTAGGTTGCTTTTCTTTCCAATTTCGTTTGAATAAGATTTTCTCTGGGTCAGATACAAAATGTGTTCTTAACTAAGAGATATCTGACCTTAGGTGGGGCTTTTGGTAAGCCAGGACTGCAAATGGATTTTATACTTTAAAGGACAATGGATTCGCAAGTTTAGGGATCTACAACTCTCAACCCTTCGTGCTCACCTGATTTTGAAGGATGTATGTGTTTCTGTCATACCCATGGATAACATATTCAAATTCTCTCCCCAGAAACGGCGCCAAAAAGATGTTGTAACTCCTAGAGATAGCCTTGAGTTGCTAAGGACCGGTGCCTAGGACATCTTAAGCCAAGAGGGTTTAGTAAAGATTTATGTAGTTGACAATACAAGACCTCTTGTTGTAAAAAGGATTTAAAGTTTCATAAGATGGGACCAAGACATCATAAATAGAGAGTAGATAAAAATGACATCTAGCAGTAGAACATAAGGGTCAATAAGCATACATCAAAAGGCAGACCTGGATTTAACTGTTGTGAGGAGGGCCGAACATGAAATCCGTGCATAGTTATCAAAATAAATGAGTGTGGAAACAGCGGCAACAAATGAAGGAAATATTAATGACAGGTAGACCTATTCTAGTATAGGAATCTACCCAAGCTAATATCATAAGAAATATGTTGAATGTGATGCAAAACATGAACATAATATCATGCTACGAGCCATATTTAAATTGCAACAGAAAAATAGATATGAGTACCTTTCCACAGATAAATTCACATCTAAATAATCAGCACTCACATTCTGACAGCTTATGATACAAAGAGAGTAATGGAAATTCCACGAACATTTGTATTAAAGTATAACAGAGGGAATACAAATTGTAACTTATCTCATAAGGAATCCATTACCCAACAGAAAAATTCATTTCAATTTCTCGATGAGATCCTTCAACACATACTATGAAAATGCCTTAAAACTTTACAAAATGGAACATTCATGACTAGCAGTCTCTGTTCTAAAAAATCTGGAACCCTGCCTCAACTTTTGATTGCTTCCTTTATAGCCCTCAGCTGGGCCTTTACAAAAAATATTTCCCAGAAAAAATATTCCCCGAGATATCTTTTTTTTGGGGTCTCTATCAATATCAAAATTGATGATGAGGAAAATCGCCTCACATCATCTACCTGGTGGCCTTAACGAAGGCACTAACTAAAAACATAACAACTTAAACAAAAAATAAAGTGCAGAGGGTGGAAGGAAGATTTCACCCGATTTTTCAATGTAAAAGAAATAAAAGTAAATGGGCCGCTTGGGCCAGATCATGAGTATAATTTTTTGGAAAAAATAGGCATGGCTACTTCCAGCTAACTTGGAAGCGTTGTTGATGTGGACAAACCAGCTTTGTGTCGAAGAGGAGGCGGAGACTTGTGGGATGATTTGGAGGCAGGGGTGTTGACGTACTCACTGCATTTTTGCCATATGATCACCCCTAGTGGAGGAATAGTGGAAAAAACCTCTACTAAAACCTGAATATCAGTCAATTCAGTGTAATCTACTCGGACGGCCAAGCACTGCTTAATCTTGCAGAGAAGGGAGATTTCCTTTCCTAGGGCGGAAATTATCGTTTCCACTTTTAGGCAAGTAGTTTTCTCAAAGGGTAAATTAGTCTGGTTCATAACGGCTGTCAACTTCTATTCATACTCTTTCAGTCCTGAAAATGCAGCTATTACAGGCTCCCAGCATGATGGGAGGTTTGCCTTTACCAACTCGTCCCACTCTTGATCAAAGCAGTCCACTCCCTTGGCAACCTGCTCCAAACCACTCAATGCATTCGCATGCGCATTCTCCTTCTTGACTACCCTTCTAACTTCCATCACTCCCTTGAAATGGTCTTCGATCCCATGGGAGAGTAGCTCTTCACATTCTAATCCATTCAGGTAAGTGATATACCTTTTAGCCATGGTCACTTTTCCTTCTGCTTCCGCTAGACCTTCCTACAACTTTTCTTTGAATAATCGGACCGCGATATTTTTATCAGCAACCAAAGTAATATATTTCCAATGTTGTTTTACCTCTGATATAATGTCGGTCCAGATGAGGTGCCTAGCTTCTAGGAAGGTCGCATTTCCCTTCATCTGGTTGGTCAATTCCTTGATGGTTTTTTCCTATTGCAGCCTTTCCCTTTTTTCTTTCTCTACCTCTTCCTGTAGGGCCGCTACGTCTTTGTTGTTTGTTTCCAGCTTAGTTTCTAGCTCCTGTATCCTCTGGCATGATGTAAAAGCTTCGTTTTCTGAAACCCACAAATTTGACAGAGCTTTAGTTAGCTGCTCTAGAGTGGTGCCAGGTGCATCGGAGGTTGCAGTCACGCACACCTGCTTGTCCCATTTTCCCTGCAACTCTGCCATTTTCTATCTGAGGGAACCCAATTTTGCGATCCTTTTAGCATTCCCCTCATGTTCTTTGACCAGTGAATCGGCGAGAGTTGATTTCTCCTTCTCCACCTGGGCTAACTCCTCTATTTGTTCATGTTGTTCGCGGGGAATGTGTAGTCTTTTCCTTCGCTTGGAGTTTTCAGTCTCTAACTCCATAATGAGTTACTTTCTGACTGCATCCTTGTCGCTCCCTTTTTCCCTTACTATCCTCCTGAGATTTTGCAGGTTGTTGGCTATGCCTCTGGCACTAGACCTTTCTTTCCTCTGGTTCTCCAGCATTTCTTTGTACTTATCTTCCAGCTTCCTCAATGAAAGCGCGAGCTTTACCACTTCATCCCTCAACATATCCCTGATACATTGATGTAGACCGAGCTTGTTTATTAAAGGCACTTTGGCCAGATTTAAAGTGACTTCCAAAGCTTGGTAGCTAGTTCCTTCAGCTGCAGGATCCAGCACTACCTTTGTAATGGCAATTATTAATTGTTCTTTGTCCATGTCAAGCTCGGTAGTAACCTGAGTATGATACTTATTCACAAATCCAGCTAATTATGCTTGGAGTTTCTCCCGTACAGTCTTGTTTCTATTGCAAATATCTCCCCTTACTTTCGCTCTGTTAATTGAGATGGCCTGAGATAGTCCAAAGAGCTTTGAAGAAGAGGCACCATCATAATTAACTGTGAAACTGGCCTTGCCTCTGTCAGGCTCCCTGTATCGGATCAATTATTCTTGCGGAAGCTCTTCCTAGATAATATCCACATCATCTGCTCTTTGCTTCTTGAAGGAATGAGATCCCTCGCCCATATCCATATATTCTTGTCCTCCCGAAGCATCGGCCTCATCGTTTTTCCCTCTTTTCTCTGTGCTCGCAGAAGTAGTGTCACCCCTTCCTTCTCCAACTGAAGATTCAGCTTCCATATTTGAAGCCAAAGGCCATGTATCAAGGTTAGCTCTCCACTCAAGGAAGGGCCTAGTCTCATGTACATAAGCAGTTGACTTTATTTTCCTTTTCCTATTGGAAAGGATCCCTTTCGGGTCATAGGGCCAAGCTTTCCCCTGTATCATATCCATCCCCTGAAGCATCGTTTCCACTGTGGAGAGGGTGTGTCTTTAATTTACGGTGAAGGGGGCGATAGTGGTAGGGAGCTTGAGAATGTACCCTTTCTTCGCGGGGACGAAGTGGAACTGGTCCGCCTTCAGGGTTTGGCGGATGTACTCAAGGGTAAACATCTGCATAGTAGGAAACACCGGTAGGCAGTAGGGGGGTACGTCTACACTATAGACCTTGATCTCAGTGTAGTCTTCAAACAGGTACCAGTACCGTGTGCTCTCTTCATCATCGAACTGCAGCGAGTCCTTCTACTCGGGAAATATCTTGGGCGAAGGGTTGTCGTGGATTATGGTGTAGGCTATGGTCATGAATTCATTGAAGAACTGATTGTAACCCCTCCCATTAGGTTGTTGACGAACAGAGACATTCCACTCAACGAAGGTCCTTGGCTGGGCGTTCGTTCTCGAAAACTTTTCGAGGCCTAGGGTTTCAAACTTGTCAGCATGTTGAAACAAGAAGAGATAAAACACCAATGAACAGAATTGGAACGACCCCGAAGATGATCCGTATTTATGCAGGAATGCAATAGAATACAGAAATAACCATAACACATAGAAATACAGCAGAAATAAGGCTTCATTTCCTTAATATCAAATCACAGAAATACGCTTACAAACATAATGGAAATAAAATAGCTAGGGTGCTGGTAGCGAATCTATGAGAAGATATGTGGCGGCTACAGACCTCTAAATTGTCTTACAATGATGCTCGAGGGCCTATTTATTATGGAGAAACAATGGAGAACTCTAAACATCCAAAAACCTAACCCTAGGAGATGAAGGGCCAAAACTATGGGCCACGTTTGGGTCAATTGGTGTTTAAACTTCCTGGGGACGTAACTTCAGCATGCTATCTCCATTTTGGGCTTCAAAACGGCTCCGGAAGTTTAGGACCCGAAAAACTGTTAAAAATAGTAAGTTGTGAAAAAACTGAAAGAGACAATGGTGGGGCACCAAGTGGAATAGGCGGGTGGCCGCCAATATCCACTTAGATCATTCCTCCCCCCTTAGGAAGCAATGGTCCCCATTACATTGAGTTCCTCCATGAGATGAGGAAAATTTTGTTGAACTTGGTCCCTGGTGGACCACTTGACTTGGTGCAAGAGTTGGCCAGCTTTGACAAACCGATACAGTTGGATCTTCTGTCGATGAGTGTTCTTGATTTTCATGTCCATGATACAGTCTGTGGTGGCTTGTTCCATGTAGTTTGGGTTTAACTCTTTTGGTGTGAGTTATTCTACAATGTCAGAGGTGTCCAATAGAGGTGGGAAGTAGGGACGAAGGTGGTCTACATTGAATATTGGGTGCAGACCAAGGAATGGTGGAATACTTAGCTCGAAGGAATTGTTCCCTACGGCATTGGTGATGGTGTACAACCCATATAGAAGCAGACGAATCTTGCAGTGGGGTCCAGTGAGGCGCTCCTTCTACAAATGTAGCCACACTTTTTCGCCCACCTAGAAGTTGTGTGGCACCCGATGTTGATCATGTCGTTGCTTGTACTTAGCATTGGCTCTATCCAATATGTCATGAACCTGTTGTCATATGTGTTGAATGTGCTCGATGAAGTTGTTTTCTTTGTTAGCTTCAGACTAGATATGAGCCAAATCGATTTGAGTAACTGCAAATGGCATGGCTACGTCAATGGTACATAGTGGCTGGAATCCCAAGCCCAACTAAAAGGGGTTTTGGTCGGTTGAGTTTTGGAGAGCCCGGTCATAACTATGTTGTACAGAGGGAAGGCTCTCATCCCATGTGTGTGGATGCTTTGAATTGTACATGCACAGAATGTGTACAATCATCCTATTGATGACCTCTGTCTGGCCATCAGTTTGGCGATGGAAAGTTGTGGAATGGGTGAGCTTAGTGTCCAAGATTGACCAGAGGCTAGACCAAAATGTGCTGAGGAACCTGCTGTCGCGATCTGATATGATAGACTATGGGATCCCAAAGTGCACCCACACTTGTTCAAAGAAGACTTTAGAAGTGGCTTCTGCTGTGATATTCTTCTTGCAGACCACCATAATGGCCATCTTTAATAATCTGTCAACGACCACGAAAACACATTCATTTCCATGCTAAGTAGAAGGAAGGCCTGACATGTAATCCATGGAGATGGATTACCAAGGTCGACTAGGGGTAGGTATCGGAGTATAGAGCCCTTGCTTCTTGATGGTCGGTTTGGAAATGGCACAAGCAGTGCAGGATCTGATGTACTTCCCGACATCCTGTTGAAGGTTCGGCTAATAGAAATACTTCTGCAGTACTGCCACTATTTTCTCAACCCCAAAATGCCCAGCGACTCGACTGTAGTGCGCTTCCCATATCATCTTGGCACGCTCACTTGAAGGAACACAAAGGTGTCCCAGGTGACATAATAGTTCATCTTGGAGGTGAAAATTTGAAACTTGCATACCCCCCAAGAGTGCCTTGTATGTGTAGCTGAATTCTGGATAGCTCTTGTATAGAAGCGGCCAATCAGAAGTCTCATGCTCACAAGAGTTGAGAATGGTGGTTATGGCCACGATCGGTGGTCGGCTAAGGCAGTCTGCAACATTATTGGTGCTACCCTTCTTGTACTTGATGTTCAAATGAAATTGTTGCAGATATGTGGAGCACTTCTGATGGCAATCATTCTGCAACTTCCCTTGTGTTTGTATGAACTGCAGGGGTCGATGGTATGTGTGGATGATTGTCTCCTTCCCCAAAATGTAATGCTTCCATTTTCGACAAGCCTGCACAATGGAATACATTTCTTTTTCATAAGTGGGATACTTTCGAACTCTCTCGGACAATGTCTCACTGTGATATGCCATTGGATGACCCTGTTGAGTAAGAACTGCCCCGATAGAATAGTCAGAGGCATTTGTCTCTATCTCAAATGGTTGTTGCAAGTATAGTAATGTGAGCACTGGGGCAGAACAGAGGTGATGTTTCAATTCTACAAATGCCTTCTGTTGAGATTCCAACCAACAGAATTTTTCTTTCGCTCCTCCCTTGGTGACTTGACTCAAGGGCCAAGTGATATGAGATAATTCCAACATGAACCTGCGGTATAAATTAGCAAGACCCAGAAAGTTGCGAAGCTCTGTTAGGGTGGTTGGGGCTGGAAAATCCCGAATGACTTAGATCTTGGATGGATCCACATGCACCCCCCTTTCATCAATAATGTATCCCAGATATTGAACCTCGGTCATGCCAAAAGTGCACTTCTCCAAATTGGCATACAACTTGTGTTGTCGTAGTGTTTGGAGGACTTCTCAGATGTGGTGGAGGTGTCTTCCCAAGTCTAGATGAAGATCAGAATGTCATCCAAGTATACCACTACAAATTAGTTGGTGAATATATGAAAGATGTCATCCATCAATCTCATGAAGGTTGCAGGAGAAATTTTCAATCTAAAAGACATGACGAGCCATTCGAAAAGGCCCTCCTTGGATTTTAAGGCAGTCTTCCACACATCAGAGGGTTCGATTGGTACCTGGTGATACCCAGACTTCAAGTCGATCTTGCTGAAATATTTTTCCCCTTTGAATTGGTCTATAAGGTCATCAATCTGTGGGATCAGGTACCTATTTCGAACAGTGATCTTGTTCAGCGCCTGATAATCAATACAGAGTCTCCAATTCCCATCCTTCTTCTGTACCAACATGATCGGGCTCCCACAGGGCGATGAACTTGGCCGGATGTGACCTTTCTGCAACAGCTTCTGAATCTGCCTCTTGATTTCATCATTCTCCATAACAGAGAACCTATAGATCGGTCCATTGGGTAGCAGCGCACCTGGGGTCAGGTCAATGGGGTGCTTGACCTGACAGTGTAGAGGCACCCCTGTGGGTGAGGTGAAGATATCCCCATACTCCTCCACAACCTTGTCCATTTTTTGTTGTCGTGCAGAGGAGCCATGTGTGGAGGTCATGGCCACAATCTTCTTCTTTCCCTAGGGGCAGATCATCAGGAAAAAAAATTCCTGGTTTGGGAAATGATCTCACTGCATTTTTTTGTAGTAACCAAAGAGATAGTGGGAGGCGGGGGTACCTCTAGTATCCTGTACAATTTATTTCCCAAAGTAACAATAACAGCGCGAGGTCGGGACTCATACACAACATGTCACTTCCACAAGTATGGTTAGCCTAATAATACATAAGAAACATCAATAGGAGCAATGTCACACAATACCTCATCCGTGAAGGGCTTGATGCTACAGGGAAGGCGGCACTGCTGGCTGACGCAGAGATCCCATCCTTAGTGAAGCCACCCGATGGTGTATGGTTGTGGGTGTGTTGTGGTCGGCAAGCCCAACCGCTTCACGACATCTGCTGAAATGAGGTTCTTTTGTCTCCCATTGTCGACAATGAACCATAGTGGGGAACCATTTACCCACATTTGGGAGTGGAAGAGATGCTCTGCCTCCTATGGATCTTCTGGTTTCTCCTTCTGGATCTTCGTAGTGGAAATGGCAGCGTTGGGTTCCGCATCAATAATGTACTTCCATTTTTCATTCACCTTTTCAGGTTCTGATTCAGAGTCGGAGCATGCATCTGATTCAGAAGCCCTCATCTCGGCCACCAGCGGCTGCTTGGCCCAACACTCACTTGTGTTGTGAGTGGAGTTCTTATGGAACTCACACCACTTTCCCATGTCCTTCTTTGGCTTCGCGATGTTGTTCTTTGCTTGTGTCTTTGGCAGGTTTTCTTGGGCCACCATGCCTTGGATTTTTCCTTTGTTATGTGGTTTGGGGGCACCTTTCCCTTGCTTTTGATTCGCAGATCCAAAGTCTCGCTTCTTTTGTTTGAATTTCTGCTCAATCTTGGCAGCATACTGGTATGTCGTACCAAGCAAGGAAATGTCAAGGAACTCCATTTCCTCCTGAATGTATCTGTGCATACAACCGCGATACTTTAGCACCAAATTTTTCTTTGAATCTTTGATACCCAACTTTGTGCGTAGGGTATGGAACAAATTCGTTAGCTCATGCACATCTTGATCCCTTTGTTGCCGCAGCATGGTCCATTATATATACTTGTCCTCATAGCTCCCCACGGGATAGTATTTTTCCTTGATGGCATCTCGAAAAGAATTCCAAGTGGTTATGGTTGAGAACATAGAGGATTCTGTCTCGTCCTTTTTCTCACAGTAGGTTTCCCACCAGTCCTTGACATGGGGGGTAGCTTTGAGGAGTGCAAAAATAATTTTCTCTAGGTCGGAAAAGTCATGAACCGAGAAATATCCTTCTAATAGATTCAAACATCTATCTATGGCATCTACATCTATTTGACCCTCAAATATGGGAAGGTCAAAGTTTACTTGTACCTTAAAGGGAGTCGCGCCTCCAAAGTGGCAGATAGATGCATATGCGCCGCCGGTGGACAGTCGTTGAAGGATCTGGGCAAAGTTATCCATCATCGTGTTCCTTTGTTTTTCGAGGGCTTCCTCGAGCAACATTTTGATAGGATCTCTTGCTCCCTCATCTTTCTTTTCATCCCCCATGGGCATCCATCAGGGTTTGCGAGGCTGATCTTGCAAAATTTCCACCAGATCGAGCCCTAACTCCTTATACCCCGACCTCATTGGGGAAATTCAAAGAAGGACCGAGAAAAAGCAGACCGCTCTAATACCATTGATTCGGATTTATGCAGGAACGCAACAGAATACAGAACTAACCATAAACATAGAAATACAGTGGAAATAAGGCTTCATTTCATTAATATAAAATCACAAAAATATGCTTACAAACATGATGGAAATAAAATATCTAGGGTGCTAGTAGTGAATCTCTGAGAAGAGATGTGGCGGCTACATACCTCTGAATTGTCTTACAATGAGGCTCGAGGGCCTATTTATTATGGAGAAACAATGGAGAACTCTAAACATCCAAAAACCTAACCCTAGGAGATGAAGCGCCAAAACTATGGGCCTTGTTTGGGTAAATTGGTGTTTCAACTTCCCGGGGACGTAACTTCGGCATACTATCTCTGTTTGGGACTTCAAAATGGCTCTGAAAGTTCACGACCCGAAAAACTGCTAAAAATAGTAAGTTGTGAAAAAACTGAAAGAGACAATGGTGGGGCCCCAAGTGGAATAGGCGGGTGGCCACCAATATCCACCTAGATCAGAAGAGGGTAACTTTTGGAACTGGGTTTGAATGGTCGAAGCCAATAAAGTAGGGATATCTAAAACGATGCCCTGTTGAGACATGAGCCAAAGGAGAGTTATACATTCTTTTGACACCCGCTCGACCTCCCTGAGACTTAATAACCCTAAAATTAAAGCAAGGATAGGCTAAACATTATCTCTGAATGTGGACAAGGGCATCATATCTGAGGGCTAGATAGTCGTAAGACGCAAATCAAAAATAAAACAGAGGAATTCACTTTGCTGCCTCCAGGGAAACTTGGAAAACTGACGAGAAATAGATAACTTAGTGAACTCAACGTAGCTCTTGGTGCGAGGAAAACGGAGGGCTTCCTTTATGTGCTCAAAATATATTTGGAAAATCTTGTTCCCCTGAGCAGATAGAAATAAATCTCTTCGTTCGTCATAGGCATCTTTGAGCCAGCATATAAACTCAACAACTGGATAGGTGGGCGGAGCAATTTGGTAATATAGTCCTAACTGAATGACTCTGAACTGGTCTTGGCCCTTCACATGGATTTCCAACAAGTCGGTTATGACACGGGAGACACTGAAAGGGTATAAAGGGTCGCGAATATGAGCTTGAGTATCAATGAAAGGTTCAGGTCCAGGAACCACCCTGACCTCGCGGGCTTGTGGGGTTTCAGGTTCAGACTTTCTAGGCTTGGCTTTCCCCATGATCATTTTTTAAAAGTAAAATGGAAGGAAAACTGTGAGGTGAAAAAGCGACTAAATACACGTAATCAGTGAGGAAAACCCAAGAAGGAAAGCGACGTGAGGGTTGAAAGCAACCTGGTACTGGAGTTCAAGCTTCGCTACACGACAAATTTGTAAAAATAATTATTTTACCAAATTGGGTGTAAAACAGGGTTAAACAGGCCTGGATTTGCGAAAAACGAGGTTAGGGTTCCAACTGTAGGGTTGACGTCATAAGGACGTCGACAGTGGGGTGTGTGGCATTAGGTTGTTGGCTATCAGGAGCCGAGTAGGTGTGACCCACGCGCCGAGTTAATACCGGTACTGGTCGTGTATCGGCTTTCCTAACTTACCTTACCTTTGCTTTAATAACGCCACCTGTTATTCTTGAGGGGTCCACTTAATGGTTCCAATGGGGGCCTGTGAAGCCTTATCGTGACGCTCCACCACCCCACGGAACATTTAAGACTTGCTCCGCCAACCCGTGACGTCATGCATTCCGGGGGGTAGAGCTCTGCCTTCTTCATACCATCCTTAGACCCCCGGAATCCTTCCACGTGGTGCTCTTTTTCGACTGCCCCACATATGGTCGCGGCCCCGCTTTTGCTTAGCTATGAAGCACCATCAGCTCTTTTGTCTGCGCTTTTACCATGAAGGGGATTTTCATACCATACTTCCCTTACATTTACTTAGCCCGTTCACCTCCTATGGATTTTTCTTCATTTACCTTGAGTTTTTCCTTTGCACCTTTAAGGTGAGGGCTAACATAATAACAGGTTGTAACCTCCCCCTTCTAATCCTTAATAAATATTGTTGTTCATTTTCCCATATATATGTCTCTATTTATTGTGCAATGGGTTCTTGAATGATATATATATTTCATATCTAATCGATTTGATTGAGTAAGATAAGTAGATATATGTATATTGCATGCTGTTTGTTTTTCTCTGTTTATGTTTGCAAGAATCAATTTGGCGATTTGAGTTGGATTGAGAGCGACGACAACAACGACAAAAGGAGAAGGAGAAGCACTTGAATCACAAGTAGGCTCTTTCACCATTTTGTATATCTGCTTGTTTTAGAGAAAGTGATAGTAATTCTTTCCTCTATTGTTCTAAGTGACTAGCACCACACATAGGGAATTTGGTTTATCCGTAGATCACAATTTCGCATAATAAATTGGTGACTCCACTATGGATTATCGTCTCATTCCTAGTGTTTTTGCCTCTGCTTATCCTCATTGGTAGCATCTACTTTCAGTTATTAGACATTTGAATGAAAGAATTGCATAAGAATTGTTTTCTGTAGCTTGATTTTTCAATCCCTTCTGTGCCCAATGCACTGTTGGTCAAGACACAGTGCACTGCAGTGCATTGTCACCCACTCAGGGGTGCACTGCAACTGTCTCCCCTTAAAGACTGTGTTCCCTCTTAGCCAACCAAATTCCTTTCAAATTTTTCATTGTTATCATTCTCACCCATTTGTTTGTTGTATTCTCAACTGTCTGATTCCTCTTAGAGACCAATAAACTTTCCTGATTCTTCCTCCTTTGAAAAGTAAATTTGTTCAATGTATCTTTAGTGTTTTTCTTTATTATTGGAAAATAAAATTCAAAGTATTTTATTTTTGCATTAGATCAATTTTTTTTCATAAAGGAAATTGTTGTTTCATTCCTTGTTTCCTGTAGGAAAAATTGTATTTCCATTCTTCATTTTTCCTAAAAGAGAAATTTTTGTTAAATTCCTCATTTCTCAAAGAATAAAACACTTGTTTTATTGATTTGATGCATATAGTTTCCTTTCGTGCATTCACATTAAAGGAGATGAAAATAAAAACATGCATGTGCATATAGTGAATTGTGTGTTTCATAAAAACAAGTTAGGAAAGCTGCATTTTAGTTTGTGCTCTTTGTTGTTGGCTCTGAAACTAATTTCTCTTTCGCTTAGTATGTAGGATTTTCATTGAAAAAGCTAAATTGAAAAGTTTTCTTATCATTTAGTTTACATCTTTAGGAATTTCCATTATATCATGCAGTGAACCTCAAAGACAAGATTTTAAACAAGATCAACATAAAATTTACACCATCTACCTAAGAAATCATTGGAACATTAACGATAACATTTAGAAGGTCTAGGCTAGAGACGCGTCCCGGTGTTGTTAAACATAGCATTTGTCGCTAAATTTTTTGCGATACATTCCGAGTGTGATACCTCACTCCGTGTATGTAAGTATATCGGAGCTCGTCCACGTACCTTTGGGTATATAGGGCAGTGTTCTAGTACGAAAATTATAAGGGGGTGTTCTCATTATGTGGTTTCGCATTAGACAACGCTAATACAGACTTGGGCCTCCACTTACCTTCGGATATATTTGGGAGGAAAATTTTAGGTTTCTATCCATCCATAGGTAACCGAGTCGTCTGTCTTGTAACTTGTGATACACCGAACACAACATTCAGGGATATTTCATGCCCGTACTTCTTGGTTCGCCACGAGGTATTCTACAGTTCACAATTACTTGGTAAACCTTTTTCCTAGAATTACCCTTTTATTTTTTATTTTTTATTTTGTCATAAAATAAATCAGTGATCGTGGAAGAAGAACATCCCTCTCCCCGTCGTTCGCATAGAATAGCACTGAAACCACCTTTACCACCGGAAGCCATTTCTGATTGGTGAATGCGACATTGTTCAACCGAAGCTAGTACTATCACTACCTCTAGTGAGACATCATCCTCACATATACCAGAGTCATCTCGAGTTGTTTCTACAAATCCTGGTTCATCTATTATTGTCGAGATGGAGTCATCAAAGCTACCTGTGGTCACGATCCATCCAATCAATGAGACCATACCTCTCGAACCCGATGTTGTTTAACTAGAATTTGATCCGGATCATGTCATTCTTTTACCAGAACATCTAAATCCCGAAGTTGAATAACTGTAAGTTGTTCTTGTATCAGTCACCCCACAATATACTGTAGCCATTGAGTCTCCCATATCACCTATTCAACCTCTTGAAATATCCTTCGAACCTGATGGTAAAATCATTCCACCTAGTTTGATTATCATTGAAGAAATTCCAGAAGACGAAACACCTGGTTAGCTTTCCCTACAAGTGAAGAAAGAACGGTAGATGACTAGCTGTCAGATGAGAATCTCTTTACTATATCAGCACTCTCACCATGGTTTGCTAATATATCCAACTACTTGGTTGTTGGGATACTCCTTCCTAATCTTTTATTCATGGAAAGGAGTAGATTCATCAGAAAAAGCGGCCCTTTCACATGGATTGGGGGAAATGTTTTCAAGCTAGGCCCTGATCAAATCCTCAAGATATGTGTGAGGGAGGAAGAATTTTTTGATATCCTCTCTGTATGTCATGACAGCCCATATCAAGGCCACTTTGTTGCAAACATAACTGCTTACAAAGTTTTGCAGGCAGGATACTATTGGCCTGCCCTTCACAAATATTCTAGAAGATACACTAGAAGGTGTGACCAATTCCAAAGGATGGGGAAACCCATGAAAAGGGATGAGATTCCTTTGCACCCTCAACTGGATCTTGAGCCATTTGACAGGTGGGGCATGGAATTTGTTGGATCTATTGATCCACCATCTGGACAAAAGAATTATATCATAGTTTGCACTAATTACCTGACAAAGTGGGCTGAAACAAAAGAAGTGAAGGTAGCAACCGAGGAGAAAGTAGCAGAATTTCTGAGGGAGAAATCGTTTTACAAGTTTGGGTACCCCAGATAAATATTTACTGATCAGGGAGCACAGTTCACTTCTCACCTCATTGAAAATATTTTCAGGAAGCACAATATTAAGCATATAAATTCTACTGCCTATCACCCTCAGGCGAATGGCCAAGTAGAAGTAACTAACAGAGCTTTAGAGAGCATCCTCACCAAGGTTGTGAGCAGCAGTAGAAAAGATTGGGCA
The DNA here is from genome assembly GCA_034641835.2 of Pinus albicaulis. Lineage (NCBI taxonomy): Eukaryota > Viridiplantae > Streptophyta > Pinopsida > Pinales > Pinaceae > Pinus > Pinus albicaulis. The sequence continues at coordinate 783,662,517 of CM076572.1, forward strand.
GACAGATCAGTAGAAGCTACTTGGGCCTACAACACTACTTGGAAGACAACAACAGGATTCACTCCTTATGAACTAGTCTATGGTAATAAAGCTCTACTCTCAGTTGAGTTTGAATTCAATACTTTAAGGATGGCTGCTAAATTAGATCTAGATTTATCAAATGCCCAACAAGAGAGAACATTGCAACTAAATGGATTGGACGAGTTCGGAATGCAAGAACTTCTTCACACAGGTAGTTCAGCTGCAAAGGAAGGTATGGCATGACAAGAACATTAAGGAGAAGGCCTTCCAAGAAGGATATTGGGCGTTTTTGTATGATTCAAGGTTTAAAGACTTAAGGGAAAATTGATGACAAGATGGTTGGGACCATACACAGTGGAAAAATGTTATGACAATGGCGCAGTTCAAATCAGGACCATAGATGAGGAAGGAATCCCCTTATTTGTCAATGGTCACAGACTTAAAATTTACAAGAAGCCCTCATCTAGGGCAGAGTTCATAAATTCAATAAGCAGAGAGGTGTATGTAATGGGAAACTCCATAGTTTCTAGCACCTCCTAACAAAAAAAATAAAAAGAATATAGATCAGTGGATGAAAACCTCTCTGAGGCACTCAAGGCAAGCTTATGGGTTGAAAACCTCGATGGAGGCATCCTACTTGCTTTCAAAAAAAAAAAAAGAGAGAAAAATACATCTGCATCTCTCTGTTGTATGTATTTTTTGTTATACAGGTTATTAATGGTTTCTAGAAACACAGGGAAGCAGTCATCTTCTTTTCTCCCCTTCTATTTTACCATCCATCCCATCATTCACTCCATTCATTTCCATAACTCCTTCCATCACCTCCATACACCATATTCCTCCATTCTTGAGCACAATGTAGCAAAATAAAGCAAGCCACAAACTGCTACAAACATCAGGAAGTTCCTTCAAAAACAAATTTGTTCATGGACTGCAAAGTAAAAAAAGAAGGAAAGTTGCATAACAGACTCCATGAGAACGATAATTCGACCCATGTCATCTTGAGCACCCCACGCAGCATCTACAGTAGAAATAAACAGCAATAAAATATTATCAGCTCACTCAGGAAGCTGCTCACTCATAGAACAGGAATATAGTGAATAACGCAGCATCTAAAAGGCTTGTCTCCTCAATCCAGCTCCTACAAACACCTTGAAAACAACAGGTAAAATTAGGTATAGCTTCTCACCCCTCACTATGCATCCATAATATCCATAAATAATTAAATTTTCAGACTTAGAGTTTAAGGGGCAGAAAGGTGGCCAGTTAGCTTGGCCACCATCATGAAGTATGACTAGGGATAACTGCAAAGTCACGCCACATGAGCATGCAAAAGAAAAATTTTAAATCAAGTGGAGTAGAGGAGAATGAGGAGAGGAAACACACGGTCCATCATGAATTAACAGAGAGAAGGAAACAATGGTCTCTAACGCAAATTGGAGCTAAGCCCGAGTTACATAAGCACTCCAAAATTAGCTGTGTAATTTAATAAAAAGAGATCACGTCTCATCCAAACCAGTCAATTGATAATTTTTTAGGGGAAGATACCAAAGGGAGCCCACAACACAGCATTACCGATTTTGGGTTGCGTATTTGAACAGCGTGCAGCTGAAAAACATCACCAGCAGTCGAGCTATCTTTCGAATTATACCGCATATCAGACACAGTAGCAAGGGACCAAGGGAAGATTTTATAGCAACCCAAACAAGGCATAATTATACTCATATCCTTAGAGAAGAAGGAGAATAAGAGCAAGAAGAAGAACCAGAAGAGTAACAAGAAGAAGAAGAGGAAGAGACAGAGGGCCAAGGAGAAATGGAAGAAATGGAAATGGAGACAGAATTCATAAAGGTAGCAAAAATTGAGCAACAAGAAGACTCACAACACCGCCCAACATCCCCTCAAAACCAAGAGGAAGTTGCCACCTTAGCTTCTTTGAGCGCAAAGAGAAAAAGGCATACCTCTATGTATTTTAGAACTAAAAAGAGTCATAGGGTAAGTTAGAAAGATTCAGAAACTCCTCCCAAGAACCCCATCATCATTGAAGAATCACCAAGGGAGGAGGAAAGAATCAGAGAGAGATTTCTAAAGGAGCAATTGCAGATGGAATAGGCAAATAATATAGCATTAAAGGAGAAATTGCAGCAAAAAGGGAAACAAGTAGCCACCATGGTATACTTGTGCATAGAAGCCCTTCAGCACATATTTCCTGCTGACTCATATTTTGTGTACCTCAAGTAGAAATGGCTCCTATTTCAAATCAAAACTCTAGCCTCCCATGGATCCCTACCTTTCCAATATTTTAGGAAATTCATGGATTTCTACAAGCAAGCTAACATGGTTGATCGGGAAAATATGGCGGAGTTTTATGTGAATAACCTTGTGCTGAAAAATGTGGATACTTGGGACCCCAATTCTACAATGGGGGATATGTAGTTGATGGCTCTAGTATCTTGGATGATGAATGAGGACACTAGAGCAAAAGAGATATGGAGGGTCATGAGAAGAATAAATAGAGAACCCTTACGTATCAGACCAGAATTGTTCTGCCCAAGGGGAGTCATCCTTAACTTTCGAGAGATTGAAAAGGACCCTGCACTATTTGAAAGCTACCTCTAACTCAAACATGGGTAATAGGCCACTTTGATTATGTTTCTAGGAAGATAGAAGATGATTGCATTATGGCCAGCTAGAGGAGATGGAACAACCTCATGGACAGCGAGTACCATACTCTATAAATACTGAGGGGTGCCTTGGAAAGAGTACCATTATACAAGAGGGAAATGTGGGCCAAGAAGATCCAATGGCTTGGTATCAAGCTCATTCCACCTTTGTTGTTGGGGCTAAATGATGAAAGGGACACAGATGCACAAGATAGAGAATGGGAGAATGCAGAAAAGAGTAATGGGTTTTACCCCCCTGAGGGGCTCCCACACTTCTTCCTCGAGAAGTCAGGGGGGATTTCAAAGCCTTAAAAAATGCAGGAGGAGGATTAGTTGCTCATAGGATGAGAAACCATTCAGTAGGGGGTGATGATGAGCTCCATCATTAGACATATTTGGAGGGGTTAATGGTCACCTTTTTTCCTTTTTAAATCTATTTTTCTTTCATTTTTATTTTTATTTGGTTTTATGATGCTAGTATAGGTGGTGATTAAGGCTAACATACTCTGAGTGTCTAATACGAGGTTGAATGCAGAAAATCATGAGTAATTGGAAATGTTTTGAATATTTTATCATAAAGAGTTGAAGGAGACAGCAAGGAGAAATTATAGGAGGATTTTCCACCCTCCTTAACTCTCGAAGGTAGCCAAAGGACCCCCAAGGATTCTCTCCAACAATTCAAATTCCAGAGGCATCCAAGCAACTCAAAGACCAAAGTGCACTCAATCTATGTTTACTTGGAGTCAAGTGGACACAATCACTATTTTCAAGGGAGTTGTTGGTAGCTCCCCTATAGAATAAATAGAGCATAGCTAGAGCTAGGAAGGATTCGATTCTATGGGGAAAATTTCTGCAAGCTATTGAGTTTTATTGTACACAATGATTCAATACTTTGATAAAGTAAATTAGGGTTGCCCCTGGGAGTTGCAGCACTCTTAGTGCAATAATAGGGCTCACTACATCCATCAGATAAATTATTTTTATGGTTTGTAGATGGGGTGGAAAACCCACCAGATGGATGTGAAAACAACATTCCTCAATGGAGTTATTGAGGAGGAGGTGTATATCAAAAAACCAAAAGGCTTCTATATTTATGATCGAGAGTCGCATGTGTGTAGAGTCAAGTGAGAATTGTACAGTCTCAAGTAAGCACCTTGTGCTTGGTACACCAAGATCGATAGCTATCTCATTGGTTTGGGCTTCACCAAAAGTGAAGCGGATGAAAACACTTATCATATCCTGGTAGAAGGTAAATTTTTTATTATTGCCTTATATGTTGATGACTTGATTTTAACTGGTGATGAGAATATGATCATATCTTGCAAGGAATAACTTGCAAGAGAATTTGAAATGAAGTACATGGGTCTCATGCACTACTTCATCAGAATATAAGGATGGCAAGGAAATGGGGAATTATTTGTCTCTCAAGGAAAGTATGCAAATGAGATATTACATAGGTTTTGCATGGAGTGTTTCAAACCCACGGAGACACCTTTAGCAACCAACTAGAGGAACGAGGATGCCATTTTAGGTGAGGAAGTGGATGCCATTGTTTACCGGCAGTTGGTGGGTTCACTAATGCATATTGTGAACACACGACCAGATATGTGCTATGCAGACAAATAGTTGAGCCAAACTATGGTTAGGAAAACCAAATTATTTTGGAAGGAAGCTAAGAATGTTATACGGCACCTCAAAGGCACTAACTATTTTGGACTATTGTATATATTGACAGAGGGAGTGAAGTTGTATGGCTTCACAGATGCAGATTGGGTGGGGATTCCATCAGATCGAAAGAGTACATTAGGTGGAATTTTCATTGTTGGTTATGCAATGGTTTCTTGGTACAACATGAAGCAAAGATATGTGGCACTCAGCTCGATAGAAGACATGGATACCAGTCAAGCAACATGTGAGGTGATATGGACGAGAAATATACTTGTTGGATTGTTGGCTAGATGATGGATCCAACTATGTTCTACTGTGATAATCAGAGTTGCATCAAGCTCTCTTAAAATCTTGTTTTTCACGATCAATCCAAGCATTAGATATCTGGCACCACCGTTTACGGGACTGTGTGCAGAGGCGAATAATGTTGTTGTAGTACATTCCTACATAGGAACAAGATGTTAATATTTTTACAAAGGCCTTGTAAAGAGGGAAGTTCAAGTTCCACAATTTCAAGATAGGGGTGGTTGATAATCCCTTTCTTGTTGAGAGGGAGCGTTGAAAAATACAGCAAGAAATTCTCAATTTGATTTTACCTTGATTAAATTGAGAAAAAATGAATTTCCACATCAGCAGAAAACTTGGATGATGTTAACTTGTGTGACATGGATTGTGTCACACAGTTTATTTAGTAAATTTGAGTTGGAGGAGTTAGAGTTAAATTAAGCATATGTGATTTCTAATTTGTAGCAATCAAGGTTAGTTATGTAAGGTTGTTTTCAGTTAAACTAGTTCCAACTGTTGGAGGAACTAGTGGAGGGTCAAGTTGTCAAGTTGTGATCATCTAGTTATCTGATCAATCAACCCAAAATAGATAGTGTGTGTAGATAATTTGAGTTCCCCAAGCTTGGTGGAGATTCCAAGACAATGTAACATCAGTTGTAGACTAGTCTTGAGTGTATAGGTGTTGCATGCAGTCAAATGATTAGCCTAAGGAATTGCACAATTCAATTTGAGGAATTTCCTAAATAATAGGGGCCTAATTCCTCAAGGACCAATGCAAGGAAATAGGAGCTCAAGCCAAGGCATAAATTGACTAATTCTAGGTCAGAGGCCTTTAGTGAGCAAAGAGATAGGTTGTGCACTTTCAAGGTGAGCTCAGTTGATAAAATCAATTGTAATACACCTCTATTCATTTGATTAATGCAAGAGGCATTGGGGTTTTTAGCAGATTTCTTTCCCCAGATAAAAATACTTGTTGCATGTGTGTGATTTCTCATTCATGTCTGAATCTTTTGGTTTATATTGTGAATTACTTTCCACATAGAAATAGAGTAGGTTTGTGTCTTGTGATTTCAATTAAAACTTCATGAGCAGTTGAAAATATACAACATAATTTCTACAATGTGCATCTCGTCAAACCTAAATCTGTGCAGCATGCTTTCAATGTGTCAAGGAAAGTCGAAAATAAAAATATGGCTACTCAAAGGGTGGCCACTAAAGACCATAAAGAGCACCATGTCCCCTCTCATAACCTCAGTCAACATATAAGGTTGATACCTCAATAAATTGATGAAAGAAAATAAAAGGGATATACTTCAATTGTGATAACAAGTACAATGAGGAGCATAAATGTGGTGAGAATAAATCTCTCTACATATATTGTGAAGAGGGAGAAGATCAAGAACTAGTACCATCATAATATCTAAAATTGGAAGAGACTACTCCAACAATATATTGTTATGCATTTATTGGCATCATCACTCCTCAAATTTTCAAGATAGAAGGATATATCAAAAAGAAAAAAGACACAGCTTTGATTGATTCTAGTATAGCTTCAATACTTGCAAATTAGTCAAACTTCTCAATTGTTTTATATATCCAACACTAGAATTTCAAGTAATGATTGAAATGGAGGAACCATAAATTGTTTAAGAATGTTCCATAATATGAAGTTCACTATGGAGGATTATTTATTAGATAATCAAATGGATACAATCCAAGGGGAAGTTGTTGATGTTGTATTAGGGTTACAATGGTTACAATCATTTGGATTAGTGGATCTTAATTTTCAATAACTCTTTATTTGGTTACATTCATTTGGAACAACATCTTTTAATTTTCAATAACTCTTTATTTGGTTACATTCATTTGGAACAACATCTTTTAATTTTCAATTACTTTTCATGAGATTTTCCTCGTAAGGAAAAGAAATTGAACTCAGAGGTATCCAAGGGAAACCCTCTAAGTGATAAGCTCTAACAACGTGACAAAATTTCCAAACAAGGGACAATATGTGTAATTGCACAATTGTGTTCACTAGATGTTTAAACATATATACCCTTTTCTCTTATGTATCTTCAAAAATTTATCGACAAACATAATAAGGTATCTAAAGAGATTCCTAAGGGTATTCCACCAGCTCAATATCATGAAAATGTTTTTCATTTGGAACTAGGAAATATACCACATTAGGTCTTATAGGTACTCATGTGCACAAAAGAGTGAGAATGAGTGTATGGTTAAAGAAATGTTATATGTTAACATCACTTAACCTATCCAAAGTGCTTTCTCTTCACTAGTGATGATATATTACAAAAATAAATTTTTCTGGTGTATGCATCCAAATTACAAAAAGCTCAACAAAACTACCATTAAAGTTTCATATTCTTGTTATTTATGAATTATTACATTGAATCACAAAGAGAAATTTTATTTACCAAGTTGGATTTCTATTCTAGATATCATCAAATTATAATGATCCGAAAAATACATCCCAAAAATATTTAGAGCACATGAAGTCATTATGAGTTTTTGGTAATGTCATTGCCCTTACTAATGCAACTTCCATATTTCAAAGCTTGATGAATTCTATTAACAAACCTTTCCTTAGAAAATTGGTGTTAGTATTTTTGATGATATAACTATATACATCAAATTGTGGGAAGAGGATGTACATTATTTCAACATGGTATTAAAACTATTGGAAAAGTGACAACTATATGTGAAGCCTTATAAGTTTGGCTTGAGGTTCAAGAATTGGAATATTTGGGTAATATTGTATTTCATGAAGGTGTCAAAGTGGACCCTAACAAAAGTGAAGCTATGGTGGAATGGACAATTCTCAAAACCTTGAAGAATCTTAAATGATTCTTAGGATTGATGGTCTATTACCACAAGTTTGTCAAAAATTACCATCAAACAGTAGAAACTCTAACAACATTATTAAAAAATGAGGCATTTTCTTAGACTCAAGAAGTGAACAAATATTTTGAAAAACTTCTCTCCTACACATGCCTAACCTCACAAAAACATTTGATATGGAATTTGATGCCTCAAGGCATCGTACTAATGCAATTTTAATACAATAAGGCAAGCCCATTGTCTTTGAAAGCAACAATATTAAAGGAAAGAATGAACTTAAATCCATTAACGACAAGGAAATTTTGGCCATATCACATGCAACAAAGAAATGGTGCCCTTACCTAATGAAAAATACACTTCAAGATAAAAATAGATTATTATAGTTTTAGATACTTCTTGGAATATGCTTATCTTCATAAGAGTAAAAAAAATGGGTTAACAAAGATTCTAGGTCATGAATTTGAAATTGTGTAAAAACAAAACAAAATGTGGTGGTAGATGCACTTTCAAGGAAAGTGTTGAAAAGTGTAACTAGGTTTGGCCTTCATAATGACTTGTAAATATGAATTTATGTAATGAAGAAGACAAAGATAATAAAATGTATTTTTTAAATTCTTGACTCATGGGTTTCATGAGAAAAGAGATTTTATTATAGTTCAAAGGCTTATTATTGAAGTCTTTAGGGGTTTTTCATCTTGTCATAAATGTATAATTTAGATTCATGTATATGAAGTGTTGTTACACTTGTAAAGACAACTATTGATGTAATTTGTATGCTCCAATACCTTGTCAAAAGTGCTCCTTGAATTCGGCTCAAATGAGTTGGATACACTCCTTGTCAAGTCGGCCCACAACATATGTACAAGTCAACTCACCCAAATAATTGTCATGTCAGCCTAGGATAGTAACACCGCCTCTATATATAAGAGGTTTACAACCTCACTTCATCAACAACAGTTCGGACAAGATTTGGATGAGCTCTGAAGTTTAAGGAAGAGTTAAGGGTACAATTGGTGCGTTGAAAATAATATATAACAACGAAGGAAAGGAGGGATAAGCTACCTCTCTTTTTGGTCCATCTGCCATGTCATGTTTTGAGATTACAGTGTGAGAAAGAGTGTGTTTTTGGGTGCGTAAGAGGGCGGAAATTCAGAGAAGAAGGATCACAATATAACACAATAATAAGGGCTCTCTTTTTTGGAGTATACACCTACCTCGCATAATTTTGGTCACTTCAGGAAGGTCAAAAAGATAGGATTGTAATCAAGTGTGTGGAACAGTGCGTAGAAAAAATATGAGCCAGTAAGGATAAGAAGAGTTACAGAGTGGGAAAGTGATTTCGGTCTTTAAATCAAGGGTATAGTAATAAGACTTTGGAAGAGTATCTAGGAGGTCGAGGATAGAAGGAAAGGATTTCACTAGGAACCGAGCTTTCCTAGGGCTAGTGCAAAGGATTGCAAAAACTAATATCAGCATAAGGGGACTAGTGGAGTTGTGACAAGGTCTTGGAGGCATACTGAAGTATGGTCTAGGTTATGGTAATGGTACTTGTCAATTTAATACCTATAAGAAGAATTACTTTCGTGTTTTCCTCTCCAAGAGGGAGAGGTTTTGTCCTTGGATTGAAGAACCTAAAATTTGTGTCTCTTGTGTTTTAATAAATGACTTGATGAAATACATAATAATCTAACTAATATAATATCTAAGTGAAAGAATCATAACGAAATCACATGTAATTATCAAGAAGATAAATTTGAATTAAATACCCTAATTTCTCAACATGATATCAGAGCTAAGGTGTTGAAGACAAGAAAGGGCAGTTTTGCAAGAAGACACAAGGATTGAGTTTTGGGAAGGAGCTCAAAGATCAGTTTTCAAAGGAAGCTTAAAAGAAAATAGATCTACATGAACATTTCAAAACCCTAGATCCAAGGAAGAAGACCTCCATTAAAATAGCAGCTTGCAGAAATTGGAAAACCCTCAAGCCATCTCAAGAAGATAAAAGATCTTACTTAAAATACTTATACATCAAGGTCCTTTCAATAAGAAAAGCAAGATCAAGGAGGTGATCTTTATCTTCAAGGAATATAAAGCTATCTCATGATCGAAGCCAAGTCAACATTATTGGAGACATCATCAAATCATCATTTTTTTGAATTCATCAAGCCATCCAAGGTGATATACTGCTTTACACCACTCTTAAAGAATCCAATCTAAGAAGGAGCTTCTACTACTATCTATATCATCAACAACAAGGAAGTTGGTTGTAGGTTGTAGAAGAAAAGAATCTATTCAAGTAAGTATATTTATGACTTCATTTGAATTTGTCAAAATTTCTATTTGCTAAGAAAGAAAGAAACTGGTTGGGCTTCCAAACTTTCTTGCATGGAAGAAAAGGATAGATCTAAATCTTATTGAGAATGAAATCATGAACTATATCAAAAGTTCAGCAACTAGACCTTCAAAAGAATATGCTCAAGCACATACCTGAAGGGAGGCATAAGAGCCCAGAGGATTCTTATATAATCCATAAAGGACTCTCTCATCCCCTATGTATCAAATCTAGAATCTTCAAAAGAAATATATCACAAATTGGTGGATTTGTTCTTGGTGGGTATTGCAGGGGAAGTAATATCTCTGAGACAAGAACTATCCAAGTTGAATTTGTCAAAAGAGGAAGGAATCACTTCATATTTTATGAATATTTCTGAAATACGATATCAACTGTAGGAATTGGGAGAAATAATGTTTGATAGACAAATGACTACAGTGGTAGTAAATGCTCTACCATAGGAATGGGGAATCTTCACTTCAAGTATCTATGGGAAGAAAGAAGAAACATCATTCCAGGATCTATGGTATCTATGCAAGATAGAAGAGACGAGGTTAAAAGCTAAAATTGATATAGGATCAAATAAAGAGAATCAAGCCTGTGTTTCCATGTCAAGAAGAAAGGGAAGATTTGGTAAGTGTTTTCCTCTGAAGAAAAGAATAAACTTGGATTAAATATGATGTTATGGATATAATGAATTTTGTCACTATAAGAAGGATTTTCCCAAATCTAATGAGGAAAAGAGGAAAAATGAAGCCCATGTCACCGGGAAAATGAAATAACCAAATTCAAAGAAACCTAAGAAAGAAGAAGTGAAAGATCTCTATTATGATTAATATCATCTTCCTCTTTAAGAGATATCTATCGGTTGTAAAATATTATGGTAGGAAGCATTGTATATTATATAGATACATAACTTTATAATTTGAATCATGATGGAAGCATTAAAGTAGGATTAATTTTCATGGGAGGATGTCTGAAAAAAAATTATGTGACATATATGTTATGAGATAAAAGTGACTCCTGGGAACCTCACTGAAAACAACATTCATAGAAAGAAGTCATCAATATCAAGTGTCATCATTCAATAATCAATATGGAAACATGTGCTGACATTTTCTAATGGAATCCTCTTTGGATTCACTAATTAGAAAGCAAGAAAAAGGTTTCATCAAGAATCCTAACTTGCAGAATTTTTGGTTAGGATATGATGACATATTGATGAAGCAGTTCAAGGGAATGAAACTCATCGTTCTAAGGAAAATTTCTAAGAAATGACTAAAAAGGAAAAGAATGAGGTACATGTACATATATATATATATGATGACACTAGATGCTATGAAGTCATGTCACATGGCTATAGGTATTATACTTATATCTTCGGAAGTATGATCAAAATAGAAAGCAGAAACTCTTCCAATGCACAGGTTTCCAAAAGGAATGATGAAATCAACATAATATGTCATCATATGTAATATGAGGTGATTGTACATGATCAAGGAACTGCACAGTGGAAGTTCCTGGGAATGAAATAAAATTGTGTGGAGAAACAAAAAGGAATATATTATGAGAAGTACAACCACAAAAAGAAGCAGTCAACATCCAAGGAAGCCAAGAAGACATCACTATGAAATATTCTAAGAATATATGTAGACTCTGATAGAATTCTGGAAAATATGGAGACCCTTGAAAATACATATCTTTAGGAGATGTGTCAATCTGTAAACAAAGGATGTTGATGCCTACAAGAAGATGTCATGTTGAAAGATCATCACTAAGGTAAATTTTGATTTAAAGTACATAGTCATAATTAATTAACATATGATGATCTTATGCAGGGTTGCCAAAGGGAATTATATGCATTCCATAGGTTGAAAACCATATGGCAGGATGAAATATCCTTGGAAGAAGTATGGTTAGAAGGAAAGTAGCATGGCATGAAGCTAGACCAGATAAGAAGAATAATGGATCACTTTCTGATGGAAGACATGACTCTTGGATGAAAGCGATGGATGATTTGTGCCCAATGTAGAGATCCCAAAGATGAAGACTCCTCAACAAAAAAGAAATTCATGACATTGAAGGAAGGAGTTTTTCATGAGCATCTGGGTGTTTTCATCGTTGTTGTTTCAGGTCCCTGATTAAGAGGGATCCCGGTAATAAGTTTCTTACTTGGAAGAAACTCGGTAATTCCTAAGCAAACGGGGAGCTTAGGTATATTAATTGTATAGGAATGAGTTCATTCCTTTGTGGAATATGTACTCCCTAATTGATAGGGATAGATAGACACATCATTCTGGTATTCAACTGGAAGACGGAATGTGTGATTGGGTAATCATCTGGTATCCAATAATCTTTTGGTGACATATTAGGGCATCCACGAAAATATTAGTCATGAAACTACGAATATTATTTGAGGATTGGTAATCCAACAGTAAGAATAGTCCTGATGGAAATATCCTATATGAACTCAGGTGGGATATGATCCAAGAGAGACAATGATGAGGGTTTCTACTCATCATTGGACTCGCCAGCGTTGTAGCTCATGGTCTCGTGGAGAGATGGAGTTGTTAGTCAAGGCCTTTCATTGTGCCAATATTGGTTGATATGATGCTATACAGATGGTATTACCAATCGGATTCTTATTATGAGATTCTTCAGATTGAGAGTGACCATGTACCACTATGAATACATCCCTAGTTAAGAGGGAGAGTTGAAAAGTGTAACTATGTTCGGTCTTCATAATGAATTGTAATTATGAATTTATGTAATGAAGAAGAAAAAGGTAATAAAATGTATTTTGTAAATGTTTGACTCATGGGTTTCATGGTAAAGGAGTTTTTATTATAGTTCAAAGGCTTATTCTTAATGTCTTTAGGAGCTTTTCATCTTGTCATAAATGTATAATTTAGAGTCATGTATATGAAGTGTTGTTACACGTGTAAATACAATTATTGATGTAATTTGTTTGCTCCAAGACCTTGTCAAAACTGCTCCTTGAAGTCAGCTCAAATGAGTTGGATACACTCCTTTTCAAGTCAACCCACAAATAGATGTACAAGTCAGCTCACCCACAGAATTGTCATGTCATGCTAGGATAGTAACACCACCTCTATATATAAGACGTCTGCGGCCTCACTTCATCACCAACCGTTCAGAAAATATTCGAATGAGTTTTGAAGCTTAAGGACGAGTTAAACGTACAGTTGGTGCGTTGAAAATAAGATAGAATAGCAAAGGAAAGGAGGGATAAGTTACCTTTGTTTTGGGTCCATCTTCCACGTCATGTTATGAGATTACGGTGCGATAAAGAGTGTGTTTCTTGGTGCATAAGAGGGAGGAAATTTAGTGAAGAAGTATCACAATATAACACAGTAATAAGGGCTCTTTTTTTTGGAGTATATACCTAAATTGCATCTTTGTGGTCACTTTGGGAAGGCCGAGGAGATAGGACTGTAATCAAGTGTGTGGAATAGTGTGTAGAAGACAAAAAAGCCAGCAAGGATAAGAAGAGTTACATAGTGGGCAAGTTATTCCAGTCTTGAAATCAAGGGTATAGTAAGAAGACTATGGAAGATTCTCTAGGAGGTCGAGGCTAGAAGGAAAGGAGTTCACTAGGAACAGAGATTTCCTAGGGCCAGTGCAAAGGAGTGCAAAAAATAAGATCAGCATAAGCAAACTATTGGAGCTACGATGAGGTTTGGAGACATACTGAAGTCAAGGTTCTAGGTTATGGTAATGTTACTTGTCAATTGAAGATCTATAAGAAGAATTAATTTTGGGTTTTCCTCTCCAAGAGGGAGAGGTTTTGGCCCTGCCTTGAAGAGCCTAAAATTTGTGTCTCTTGTGTTTTGATAATTGACTTGATGAAAGACATAATAAGATAAAGAAGATAATATCTAAGTGAAATAAGCATAACGAAATCACAAGTAATTATCAAGAAGAGAAATTTGAATTAAACGCCCTAATTTCCCAATAGAAAGAAGAAGACATAGACAGGTTGATGTCTATTATTTCATTTATGTAATCTAATTGGGTGGAAAAATAAATAATAGAATGGAAGCAAGATCAAAATATATGCAAGATCAATAAAAAATTACAAAATGGCCCAATTATATTACATGCATATACATGGAAAAGTGATTTACTTTGGTATCAAGATTGCTTATATTTATGTATGAATTCCTAACTCAATCATAATTTCCTTTTGGAATTGCATAGTCCTCGTATAGGGCATTCATTGTTCTTGAAAACCTACCACAAGATCAAGAAAAACTTTCTATAATTACTTAAAACTTATGTTCAAAAGTGTGTGCCTAAATGTTTGGTTTTCCAATAAAATAGGGAGAGAATCAAAACACAAAGTATCCTACAACCATTATCCATACCAAGTCAAGATTGGGAAGATTTTTCAATGAATTTTATTATGTATCTTTACCCAATTTGGAAAGAAATAATTTCATAATGGTGGTGGTCAATCGACTCACAAAATATTCTCTCTTTTGGATCTATTTCTCATTCTTTTAAATCAAGGAAGGTAGCTAAAACATTCATGGAAATAATTCAAAAGATACATGGAATCCCCAAGATCATTATAAGTGATAGAGATCTGTTTTTTACTAGTAATTTTTAAACTGAATTATTTTCATGTTTGAATACTCAGTTGGCTCATAACTACTCTTACCATGTGCAATCCGATGGGAAAGTTGAGATTGTCGATAAATGTCTAGAAATATATCTTCATTGTTATGCATTTCATAAACAAGCACAATGGATCAAGTAGTCTGCATTGGCCAAATGGTAATACAATATGTCTTTTCATATTTCATAAAATAGTGTCCCCATTTATGTAATTATATGACTTATCCTACATCCATCATGTTACATTTATGGAAAATGAAGGTTCAAACAGTGGAGGACCACATAGAGCACCAACAAGAGGTTCTCCAACTATTAATATATAACTTGGCTATAACGCAAAATAGAATGAAACAACAAATAGATAAACATCGTAGTGAAAGGGAATTTCAAGTAGGAGATTAGGTATTTATAAGGATACAACTATATAAATAGATGTCCCTCAAGTAACAACAAGAGGACAATTCCCGGATGCGGGTGTATGCTGAGTATGGTACGATGGCACGTGGTCGGGAGTGGGTTGGCATGTGGGCTCACTTCAATGCCACACCGATCCGCGCTATGCATCGCATTAAAACCCATGCCAGCGACTTCAATGCTGCCATTATGCAGCGCTTTCTTCGACGCGAACCAGTTTTCATTTCTTTCATGGCGCCCCGGACCAGCCTCATTGTTGCTTTGCCTTTGCGAGCGAGATGTTTTTCAGTTGATGCAGAGCCTAGCTCTCGCACCTATACCGGGCGGCGGTGTGCTCTGCCTTGCTGCATCGATTTGATGTCGGGCATGCACTTTTCGCAAAGCCCTTTCTGCAATTTGTGGCCCAATTCTCCTTCCGTTGGTGTCTCGGCGCTTCCTGAGTTGGTCCCCCCGCATTTTTCTGTGGATTCAGCTCCCATCCTGCGCTCGTTTGGCCTCAGCATCCCTCTGTCAGCAAGAAGCAATATGCCTCGGCTTCGCCAGAGAATGCGTTGTCGAAGAGGCACCAGCCGTGGGAGGGTTGGGCGACAGCTTTCTTCTTCTACCTCTGGCTCGTCCTCTCCATCCTCGGAGTATTTATCTCGCCATTTACCGGCCTCCAGGAGCAGGCATGATCGGGGTTCTGGCCATTCCTCTCATGTTCGAAGCTCCTCTCACTTTCCTGCTTCTGAGCTTCCCCCTCCTGCTCATACCCACCAAGCTCAGATTCGCATTCCCTGCGCTCACTGTCACTCCACTCTGATTGCCAACATCACCTTTGACTTTCTAACTGACCCTGTGACTGAGACTGTCCTGGCTCCGGAAGCGCCCTTGGATAAGACCCCCACAGATCCTCATCTCATTCCTCCCACCGACAGTAGGTAGAGTAAGGAGCCCTGTTGCAGTGTGATTCCAGCTACCAGCTTTCCGGCAGGTCCGAGCTATACAAACCAAGGTGGCTCTGATGACAAAGGCGACCTTCAGGCGATGGAGGAAGAACCTTTTGACTATGGTTGCCGCATTGTCGAAGAAACGCCTTCAAATTCTCATGACTCCTGATTGCGCAAACATTCTCAGGTTTTTGTCTTACAGTCGATTGTATGGGCTTGATCATATGTGTTTCATTGCTTTCTGTCTACATACTCAGAAACTTGTTTCTTTGTCTTCTGTCAGCCGGTTTCCCCTGCGTGGGCGGCATACCAATTTTTGTAAGGCTTGGCATAGGGATGTAGGTATGGTTTACTAGTACAATAGACAACGCTTTTTTAAACTATTGTTGCGCACTCAAAACAAGACCTTATGTACCTTATGAGGCCAGGACCTCCATGTAAAAAAAAATTTGTAGCAATATTAGGAGTAGACTGATCTTAAAAAAAAAAAAAAAAAAAAAAACAAAACAAAACAAAAACAAAAAAAAAAAAAAAAAAACAAAAAAACAAAACAAAACAAAACAAAACAAAACAAAACAAAACACAAAACAAAAAACAAAACAAAAAACAAAAAAACAAAACAAAAAACAAAAAACAAAACAAAACAAAACAAAAAAAAACAAAACAAAACAAAAAAAAAACAAAACAAAACAAAAAAACAAAACAAAACAAAAAACAAAAAAACAAAAACAAAAAAACAAAAAACAAAACAAAAAAAAAACAAAAAAAACAAAAACCAAAAACAAAAAAAACAAAAACAAAACAAAAAAACAAAAACAAAAAAACAAAAAAACAAAAAAAAACAAAAAAACAAAAACCAAAAACAAAAACAAAAAACAAAAAAACAAAAAAAACAAAAACAAAAAACAAAAACAAACAAAAAATAAAAACAAAAAAACAACAACAACAACAACAAAAACAACAACAACAACAACAAAAACAAAAAACAAAAAAACCAACAACAACAACAAAAACAACAACAACAACAAGAGGACAATAAATTAGCACCCAAATAGTATGGTCCCTATAAGGTGTCGCAGAGGATTAGAACTATGGTATACAAATGGGAGTTACCTCCATCTTCGTGTATATATACAATATTCCATGTTTAATGTTTGAAGAAGGTAATCAATGATAAGATCCCAATTTATTCTATTTTACCAAATATTAATGAATAAAGGAAAATATTACTAGAATTGAAAACAATAATTGAAACAAGGATCAAGCAACTATGAAATTGAACAAATACTAAGTACCTCATCAAGTGGAAGAACCTACCAATAGAAGATGTGAAATGAGAAGAAGATTTATTCATGAAGAAGTATCCACACCTAATCAGGTGTTAAGTATAACACTTTCTTTTGAAAAGGATGGAAATGTTAAATCTTAAATATTGAGTTATTACATTTGTATCTTTGTAGTGTTTTCCTTATTTGTCTGTTAGACCCTTTCATTGTAATTGTATTTTCTCCCATATATACCAAAGAGACCTAATTTTAGTGAGAAAATATCTTGCAAATTTGTTATATAATGAGCTCAACCCCTCAAAGAGGCTTGTCATTCATTCCTCTCTTACCATTCTCAAGGTGTAGAGTTACTTCTATTTCTCTTTTTATGCTACTTGGGTGTTTTGGAAAATAAAAATCAATTTATTTTTTAGGAAATAAATATGCAGATTTGATCGTACGGTTTCCAAAGGAAACCATACTTATTACCCAAGTTTGTGACTGATAAACCCTTTTCTGAGTGAATTCTACACATAGTACTAGACTATGTTTTTCATTTTTCAAAGGCTAGAAGAGAAAGAAATTCATTATTAGATTCATTTTTGCAAGTATTAAGGTGAGAATGTTAGGTTCTTATAATACTAGTGTAGCCCCCATATTGTTATTGTTGTGCCCCATAGAAGCCACCTATTGTTATTGTTGTGCCCTTACATTATTATTTTTATGTAGACCCTAATTATATTTTGACCCTTTAGACTCCTATATATACCAAGGAGGTCTTGTCATTTGAATCATCCAATAATTTTTCATTTATGTGATGTAAAGGGAGGTATCCCCCTCAAAGTGGATTATTATCTAGTTGTTGAGGTATATTTTCTTATGTTTTTGTGTTATTTTGATCTAGTTACACAACATTTGGTATCAGAGTTCTCGATCCTAGTTTTTTGTTGCTTCAAACAGGTCATCTTGGAATTTTCGCTATAATTTTTTTTCTATGAGATTTCAGAAGCTAAACTTTCAACCACATGGAGTCCAAATCTTGATGAACAACTTGCTAAAATTCCATACCTTGTTTTTCTATGTTTTTGGAGATATGGTCCAAGGAAGTTAGGAATTGTGTAAGCTCCAAAATTTAGTCTCAAACAGATGTTGTGGGGAAAATCGTCATAACTTTCTATTTGAGCATTGGATTTGAATTCCATAAGAAGTGGTTGAAATTGCATGGACTGTATTTTTTCGAGTATGCGTTTCAGAGCCAAATATGGAAATAGTGACATGTGGTATCTCGTACAATTTTTCTCTACTTAACCAATCCATAATCAAGTCATCATGTGAGATTTGGCATAATTTTACCTTGAAAAATCCAATCTTGGTCTGAATTGTGGCATTGGAAAGAAGACACTGAGAGTTACCTCGGGATGAAATTTCAGACCATCGGATGCCAAAATCACAGATATACAACAATTTCTAGGTCAGCCATATCGTCAAGCGCAAAATCTAACTCTTAAAGAGCGTCTATTTTTAAATTTGCATATTTTTTGTTTGTAAAATCAGTTTGAAGTGATTCAAAGGGAATAGTGAAGCATCAATATCATTCATTGATACCAAAATTCCTCCAAAACAAAACAAAACAAAAATAATACACCCATTAAGCCCTCGAAAATCTCTTCTATGACGCATGAAGAAGAGGAAGAAATATAACATGATATATCAAAATTATGAGACCAAGCGCAACAAATTTCACTCTCACAAAGAGAAACCACAGATGAACTAAAAGTGATGAAAGTAGATATGGAAGAAATGAAGGATGGTTTAAAAGCAGTATGGAAGTGTTCTCGCTCCTAGCCTCCCACCACATACAAGGTTGACACCACAACAAATGGAGGAAAAAAGAGCAAAAGGGCTTTGTTACAGTTATGATAGCAAATACACTAAGGGTCATAAGTGTGTTGAGAATAAATTATTTTGCATAGATTGTGAAGAGGAATAAAATGAACATGAAACATGAAAAAAAAGATATACACCAGGAACTAACCCCATGGGTTGAAAAAGAATAAATTAATCCAACCATATATTGTAATGCATTGGTGGGAATTAACATTCCTCAAACTCTCAAGATAGAAGGATATATCAAGAAGAAAAAGGTAATAGTATTGATTGATTCAAGTAGTTCCCATAATTTTATTCATTGTAAGATAAGCCAAGGATTTGATTTTTTTTTTATATCTAGCACCAGAGTGTCAAGTGATGGTTGTAGATGGGGGAACTATAAATTGCTCAAGGAAGTGTCATAATATCAATCTAAACATGCGAGAATATGTATTTAATAGTCCAATGTGTGTCATTCCAATGGGTGGTGTTGATGTTGTATTAGGAGTCCAATGGTTATAATTTTGGGGGATGAAAGCTTTTAATTTTCAAAAAAATTCCTGAAATTTTTCTGAGAAGAAAAGGAAGTTGAATTAAGGGGTATCATAGGGAAAACTGGGAATATAATCAGCTCTAATGGCATGAAAAAAAAATTGAAGAAGGAACAATGAGGGGTAATTGCACAAGTAAGTTCACTAGATGTTCAAACATCTAATTCGTCCATATCTCCATATCTTCAAAGAGTCGTTGAAAATAATTCCAAAATATTTGAGACTCCCAAAGGTATCCCACCTATTCAAAATCATGATCGTGTTATTCACTTCTTTCCAGGAAGTTTTCCTCCAAACATCAGACCTTACAGATATCCCTATGCCCAAAATAGTGAAATTGAGGATATGGTAGCAAAAATTCTAGAGGTAAGTATAATTCAACCTAGCCAAAGTTTTGTCCCTTCTCCAATACTATTGGTTCACAAGAAAGATGGATCATGGTGTATGTTTCCATATTATAGAGAGTTCAATAAGCTCACTATTAAAGACAAATTTTTCATTCATGTCATTAATGAATTGTTGGATGAATTACATGGAGCAATTTATTCACCAAGCTAGATATTCTTTCAAGATATCATAAAATTAGAATGAAGACAGAACACATTTCGAAAATATCATTCATAACTCATTAAGGTCACTATGATTTTTTGGTCATGCCTTTTGGGCTTACTAATGCACCTTCCACATTTCAAGGTTTGATGAATTCCACTTTCAAACCCTTCCTTGGAAAATTTGTGTTAGTATTTTTTGATGATATACTAATCTACAAGTAGTCTTGGAAAGATCATGTTCGACGTGTTGACAAGGTGGTCAAACTATTGGAGGAGAAACAATTGTATGAAAAACCCTCCAAATGTTTCTTTGTGGTACAGGAGGTGGAATATTTGGGTCATATTGTATCTCATGAGGGTGTTAAGATAGACCCTAACAAAATTAAATCCATCAAAGAATGAAAAATACCCACAACCTTAAGGCGTATTTGAGGATTTTTCAAGTTGACATGGTATTATTGCAAGTTTTTTAAGAATTATGGGAAAATAACAACACCTCTAACAACATTATTAAAGAAAGATGCACTTTTTTGGACTCCATAAGAAACTAAGGTTTTTTAACATATTAAAGAGACAATGTCCCAAGGTCTGGTCTTAGTTACAGCATATTTCACAAAAATATTTATTGTGGAATATGATGCCTCAAGAAATGACATTGGTGTTGTTTTAATGCAAGAAGGAAGACCCATCGCTTTTGAAAGTCGTCCAATCAAGGGAAAGTATTTAAACAAACCTATTTATGAGAAGGAAATATTTTCAATATCCCTGAAGCAATGGTGCCATTACCTAATGGGAAGACACTACAAGGTAAAAACATATCATGATAGTCTTAAATACTTATTGGAACAAATATTATCTTCGTGAGAGTAGCAAAAATGGGTCACAAAGATGTTAGGTTATGACTTTGAAATCAACTACAAAAAATGGAAGCAAAATGTTGTTGTAGATGCACTCTCAAGAAGGGATGAGGATGTGGAGGCATTGCTCTGTGTCATTTCTATTATCCAACTTAATTAGATAATTGATGCAGGGATGAATGAGAGAATGATGAAGAGGTGTGGACACTCATTCAAAATTTGCAACAAGATCCCAATACATATAATACATTTATCTGTAAAAATAATTTATTGTGGTACAATGATCGCTTATATCTATGTAAATACTCCCAATTCAAACAAAAGGTTCTTTTGGAATTGCAAACCTCTCTTATAGGAGGGTACTCAGGATTTTTAAAAACTTACCACAAGGTTGAGAGGAATTTTTTTGAGATGGCCTTAAATCTAATATTCATAAGTTTGTGGCAGAATATTAGGTTTGCCAAAAAAATAAAGTTGAAACAATTAGGACCTCAGGTATTTGACAACCATTATCCATTCCAAGTCAGCGTTGGGAGGAGGTCTCAATGGATTTTATCACAAGTTTACCCAAGTTCAAGTGAAAGAGTGTCATCATAGTGGTAGTAGATATACTTACCAAGTACGCACACTTTTGTGCACTATTTCTTCCTTTCAAAGTCATTACAATAGCTATTGCATTTGTGGAAACAGTTCAAAAGCTACATGGAAACCCATAGATTATTGTAAGTGACAAAGATCCCATTTCACTAGAAATTTTTGGATAGAAATGTTTTCTTGTCTTCGTACTCAATTAGCTCATAGCTCATCTCATCATCCTCAATCTGATGGGAAAACTGAGATAATGAAAATGTTGAAGATATCTATTACTTTGTATGTGATAAACAGACACAATGGGTCAAGTGGTTACCTCTGGCTTAATGGTGGTATAACACTTACTTCCATACTACAGCAAAAATTACCCCATTTATGGCACTTTATGGATATCATCCACTGTCCATCACATCATCTTTAAGAAAAAACTCTGAAGTTCGAGCAGTGGAAGATCACATTGAGCATCAACAAGAAGTTCTTCAACTCTTAAAGGATAACCTCACTTTGGCGCAAAATCGAATGAAACAACAAGCATATCAATATCACATTAAAATAATTTTGACAGGGATAGATTACATTTTTATATTACTAACCATGCAAACCAAATATCCCTCGAACAAGCTAAGAATAATAATAAATTATCACCCAAGTATTATCATTAGAGAAATTTTGAGGTCTAAAATGAGCCTCCTAAGAAAAATGCACAATCAAATTAAACATTATGAGAACCAATAGGATTCAAGATGATAATGTCAACCATGGGGGGTGATTCACCATTTTTGGAGTAAGAAAGTAAAAAAGATTAAAAAATAATAAATAATAAAACATTTCTTTGTAATCACGTTTTTCATGTAATTCTCATTTTTCGTGTAATAACGATTTTCATGTGTTTCTCATTTTTCGTGTATCATGGTCTATCAAAAGTATGCAACATGGTTATTCCTTGGATGATGAATTAGATATTACATCCAATGAGTACTCCCGCTCGAAATTTGAGTAAAAACTTTGGGAGATAAGTTGGAAACACAAGTTGAAAATAAAAAATTATTATTTTATTATTTTTTAATATTTTTACTTTCTTACTCCAAAAATGGTGAATCATCCACCATGGTTGACATCATCATCTCGAACCCTATTAGTTCTCATAAAGTTTATTTTGGTTGTGCATTTTTCTTAGGAGGCCAATTTTAGACCTCAAAATTTCTCTAATGATAATACTTGGGTGATAATTTATTATTCTTCTTAGCTTCTCATTTTTCGTGTAGCAGGGTCCATTGAAAATATGCAATATGTGTACTCCTTGGATGAGGAATCATATTCTGCATCCAACGAGTGTTCCCGCTCGAAATTTGAATAGACCTATAAGGAGATAAGTTGAAAAAATATTTTTTTTCTTTTTCCCCTCTAAAATGTGATGATGTAATCTAATTTTATTTTATTATTTCCACTATTATTTTATAATTTCCTTAGGAAGCCCATTTTAGACCTCAAAATTCCTATAATGAACTCTTACAAGGTGTTGCAAAAAATTGGAATTATGGCATACTGATGCAGGAGCAGTAGCTCCGAAAAACACCTTGTATTTTATTTAAACTAGGGGGTTTCATGTTTTGAAGAAATATTAAATTTCATGTAAATATTAATATTATTTTGAGTGATTAATTATATTTTAATTAATTATTTGTAGAATTTGTAAATGTTTCCAAACAACTGGAAACATGAGAGAAATTAGTTTCAAGATAATTTAGAATTAATGATGGAGCCTAAGTTGGAATTAGTTTCAAAGTTTTAGGGACAAAAATCTATCTTTTAGGGATGTTGAGAGATTTAGGGATTTGTTGAGATTTTAAAGGGATAGAACTCAATTTAGTGCATTTTTAATTTGTATAAATTAGAAGGCCTCAAAGGAAAATGAGACAATTGAATAGTTGAAGAGTGTGAGAAGTGAGCAAGGGTTCTCCTTTGAAGCCTTCGGGCAATTTGTAGAGGGCCATCAATTCCGAATATCTGGCCAAGACGAGAGTTGCAAGTAATTTTGTGAGTTTCAGATTATATTGGTTGATTGGGATTATATATTTGTTTCTTGTTAATTTCTGAAACTGCAAGTTGAATAATGTGCACTTGTATTGGATGCGTTTATGAATTCAAACAAAACAATTGAATGAATTGTACTTTGTAAGCACTGGCAGATCAATTTGAATAATCGATGTGGATATTGTCAAAACTATAATGCAAAATTGTTTGAGTATAAGAAGGCGTTGAATCGAGCCTGAATCAAAGGCGTGGAACGGTATACAATGATAATGTTTCATCTGTTTATTGTAAATGCTCTGCATATAAGTTGTTAATATTGGTCTGGCAGTTGTTTAATTATATGGGTAAATCCATTTCTGTAGAATGAATGGTCAATCTGTAATTTGATTGACTGCAATTAAAAAGAGAGAGAGCGCCCAGTAAACATAAAGTCATGAGCTTATAAGAAATCAAGGAGGGTTCGATTTAAAGAGCTGTGTTTTCAATAGACAGTTGAATGCGCTGACCCTGTTATGGTAGATGCAATGGACCGATTGCAGAAATAGTCATTGGGCAAATCCGTGAAGCAACAAGATGTAATTTTATGCATAACTGAATTCAATATGTTTGGGTTTAAAGAATCCTTGTGAGGTTTCTCTGCATATGAATTGAGAGAATCGATATTATCAGTATGGAAAATTTGGATGCGTTGTTCCGTATGGATCGATATTATAATTGTTAATTGGTAAAATCGATTAAGTGTTTGATCTGCAGTTTGTGTTGAATAAGGCGCAGGTTTGATTCAGTGGCAACGAGTGCAGCAGAAACATCAATGAAATCCGGTTTACTCTGCGGTGTTTGTTTAACTAACATCGTGTAGAAGCTTGTGGTTACGCCCAGAAGTTTTATGGCGGAATCGATTGGTGAATTGGAGCTGGATCGGGAAAAAATGTTATTTGAAATGATGTTTCCGCGCTGAAAGCCATCCAATGATCTTGAAGAAAATGTTAGATGTGTAATAGTCAATGTCGACATTGTCCATCGTGGAGCGGAACGTTGAAAACCGGATGCAGAAGTAGTGAACGTTGCGTAGGCCAGATTATTCATTGTGGAGGTAAGTTAAATTACATGATCAGATTGTCATTTTGGTAAAGACTTTGAATTGAGAGCGCTGGTATTTTCTATAATTAAAAGCGTATGAAGTCTCATGGGCATTGAATTATGGAAGGCTGTGGTGTGTAATGTTGTAAAACGAAGGGCGCATTTGTTTGGTTGAAATTTGATTGTGAAATGAAATCTGATCTTAAAAGGCGCATATACAAGATTTGGCTTTGGATTGAATCATGATATGAAAGCATGTAAACTGGGGTTGGAAATGCAGATTGTAATTTGGGATGATGTGCATAAACACATGTGAATGTTGGTGATTAAATGAATGAGGGAATTAAGGCATTGGTATGGTTTAATGAAGCATTTGAATATTGATTGATTCACAATTTGATGCTTGAGACATGATTATTGTGAAATGGTTTTATAACCATAAATGTGAAAGAAAGCTTCCGCATAAATGGTAAAGGGTGAATTTGCCGTGTGGTGAAGTTGAATTGAGCAATAGTTTGAAGCGCATATTTTTATTGTTGGGGATCCTGGATTTTGCAGGCCTAGCCTGCATCATTTTTGGTATCAGAGCTTGGCTCTGTTGAAATGGAAAATGTTTGTTTTTCTGAATGAGTGCAAGACGGTTTTGTTGAAGAACTGAAATGTATTTTTGAATGTGTGATGAATGACTGAAAGGAAGATCAGATTTTTAAATCTGATGTGCAAGCTACACAATTGCCGTGAACATGATTGCAGAAGTGAAAGGAGGACAAGATCATGCAAGATCTTAAAGGTGAGATGATTTCCTGATTTGAAATTTATGAATTGAAGTTTATGGTTGCAGAGAAAATGATGGCAGTGACCCTGGCATTCAGCTAAAGGCTGGATAAGGAGGACAATTGCAGTGTCCTGAAGAAGAAGGTGAGTTGAAGAGATAGCCTGGAGAGAGCAGAGAGAATGCTCAAGAGGTTCCAGAGGCAGTGAACCAGTACTTACCAAAAGACTGAGTGAGGAGAGCTTGGTGAGGTAAGGGGCAGCAGGAGAAATTGCTGTCGTAGAGGCTAGTGCAACTCATGATGAGTGAGAAACTCATGGAGAAGATGATCATGGAGGATCAGAGAAGAGGTTCAGAAGAATGCCATAGAGGTGAAATGACTGATGAGGTCAGAGAAAGAGAGATTGCAGTGATGAAGGTACAATTGCAAGTACTAGAAGAATGGCTGCAAGAGTAGGAAGATCAGAATAGAGGATGGATCTTTCCACTGAAGGGAAAGAGAGTGATTTGGCGACCATTGCAGATGAAGTTGAGGCAAAGTGTGATTGCCTTATTGAAGAAAGGACTTAGAGTTCTTGAGCCAGAGATGGAATTTGAAGATTCCAAATGCAGATTTGTTCAGAAGGAAGCATTGGAGGAAGCAGTCAAGACTGAAAAGTCTTGTGGTTTTAAAACTGACGAGTTGTGTATGTTTGCAGGTACAACACAGGGAGATGAGCAAGCTTTAGATTTTGTTCATAAGAGAGAATTGAATCTGAAGGCTGTTCAGATCGATGTTGAGATAGAAAGATCTCAGGAGGGAATGAAGACGAATGAGTCTACTCAGAATGTTGGTGCAGAGAGAGAAGGACCAGCTGATGATGAGTCAAGAGCTGGTGAAGGTATGGAAAATTGTGTAAAGTTTCCAAGTTCTACTCCTAATGAAATTGTTGAGTTGTATAGGAAACTAGATCTTCGGAGAAGAGAATTGGAGAAACAGAGAACTAATGTGCAGGATAATATGCTGAGGAAGCAAAGCAAAGAATTTTTCATGAAGGACAGTCCTAGAGCAGAGGATGGTAAGAAGGCGAGACTAGCTGACAGTCTCATGGTGAATGTAAACCAGCATACTGATGTGCTGACAGAGGAGTTGAGAAGGAACTCAGAGCAGCATATTGAAGTGTTGCCAGAGAAAGCTGAGGAGAAAGCCAGTAAAGATTTTCTGAGTCCTGAAGAAGACTTGGAACTGCAGAGGGAAAACTTGGTGACTGAATCAACAAGTGAGACCATTAGGTCTTGTGATTTTGATGCTGACAATTTGATTGTGTTTACAGGTGATGTAGAAGACAGTTCATCACTTGAAATTGTCTTGGAAGAAGAAGAACTGTTGCAGGTAGAAGATGAGACAATCATGTCTCATATGCAGAGATTTGTTACCGTGGGTGACAAGAAAGAGTTGGCTTGTCTGTATAGCCAAGAGAAGACTGGTGGACAAAATTTTGGAGCTGCTACAGTAGTACCGGGTGAGGCTACAGTGTTTGAAGAACTTGATTTGATTGCCAGAATCAATCAAGATGATGATGGACAATTACTGAAGATTGTCGAAGGGGAAGATGGAGATTATGCTGGAGTTAATTTGCAGCATGTTGATGAAATGCTGAAATGTTTGCTGGAGACATTTGAACCAGGGAAAGAAGTTGCAGATAAAATTACAGGTGGTGAGCAAAGGAATGTTGCAGAGGAACAGGAAGTTTGGGAGGCCGCAACATTTATAGTAGCAGCAGCAGAAAAGGTGCAAAACAGCAGTAAGGGTGAAAAGGAAGCGATCAAAACAAGTGAAGAACAAGCAAGAATGAGAGTTCAGCAATCAAGAGATGGAAACAATCAGCAGACAGAGGATATACTGGACAGAGAAATTGAGTTGATAAGGAGGTTAATGATGAAAATGTCTCAGAGAAAGACAGTAGCAAGAAAGAAAAGGAGTGACAACAAGAGGAAGACGGTAGCAGATCTTGAAGGCAAAGCAAGTGGAGCATTACAGCACAAAATATGGAAACCTGGAGGACAACAGCAGATAACAACAGCAGTAAAGCAATTGACAAGCAAGGAAAGATTACAAAATAAAATTTGGGATCCAGGAGGAAATAATTATCCAGACTTATGACCAAGTGGTCATGAATTTTCTTACATGGGGAGTCTGATGCAGGAGCATTAGCTCCGAAAAACACCTTGTATTTTATTTAAGCTAGGGGGTTTCCTGTTTTGGAGAAATATTAAATTTCATGTAAATATTAATATTATTTTGAGTGATTAATTATATTTTAATTAATTATTTGTGAGAATTTGTAAATGTTTCCAAACAACTGGAAACATGAGAGAAATTAGTTTCAAGATAATTTAGAATTAATGATGGAGCATAAGTTGGAATTAGTTTCAAAGTTTTAGGGATAAAAATCTATATTTTAGGGATGTTGAGAGATTTAGGGATTTGTTGAGATTTTAAAGGGATAGAACTCAATTTAGTGCATTTTTAATTTGTATAAATTAGAAGGCCTCAAAGGCAAATGAGACTTGAATAGTTGAAGAGTGTGAGAAGTGAGCAAGGGTTCTCCTTGGAAGCCTTCGGGCAGTTTGTAGAGGGCCATCAATTTCGAATATTTGGCCAAGACGAGAGTTGTAAGTAATTTTGTGTGTTTCAGTTTATATATATTGGTTGATTGGGATTATATATTTGTTTCTTGTTAATTTCTGAAACTGCGAGTTGAATAATGTGCACTTGTATTGGATGCGTTTATGAATTCAAACAAAACAATTGAATGAATTGTACTTTGTAAGCACTGGCAGATCGATTTGAATAATTGATGTGGATATTGTCAAAACTATAATGCAAAATTGTTTGAGTATAAGAAGGCGTTGAATCGAGCCTGAATCAAAGGCGTGGAACGGTATACAATGATAATGTTTCATCTGTTTATTGTAAATGCTCTGCATATAAGTTGTTAATATTGTTCTGGCAGTTGTTTAATTATATGGGTAAATCCATTTATGTCGAATGAATGGTCGATCTGTAATTTGATTGACTGCAATTAAAAAGAGAGAGAGCGCCCAGTAAACATAAAGTCATGAGCTTATAAGAAATCAAGGAGGGTTCGATTTAAAGAGCTGTGTTTTCAATAGACAGTTGAATGCACTGACCCTATTATGGTAGATGCAGTGGACCGATTGCAGAAATAGTCATTGGGAAAATGCGTGAAGCAACAAGATGTAATTTTATGCATAACTGAATTCAATATGTTTGGGTTTAAATAATCCTTGTGAGGTTGCTTTGCATATGAATTGAGAGAATCGATATTATCAGTATGGAAAATTTGGATGCGTTGTTCCGTATGGATCGATATTATAATTGTTAATTGGTAAAATCGATTAAGTGTTTGATCTGCAGTTTGTGTTGAATAAGGCGCAGGTTTGATTCAGTGGCAACGAGTGCAGCAGAAACATCAATGAAATCCGGTTTACTCTGCGGTGTTTGTTTAACTAACATCGTGTAGAAGCTTGTGGTTACGCCCAGAAGTTTTATGGCGGAATCGATTGGTGAATTGGAGCTGGATCGGGAAAAACTGTTATTTGAAATGATGTTTCAGTGTTGAAAGCCGTCCAATGATCTTGAAGAAAATGTTAGATGTGTAATAGTCAATGTTGACATTGTCCATCATGGAGCGGAACGTTGAAAACCGGATGCAGAAGTAGTGAACGTTGCGTAGGCCAGATTATTCATTGTGGAGGTAAGTTAAATTACATGATCAGATTGTCGTTTTGGTAAAGACTTTGAATTGAGAGCGCTGGTATTTTCTATAATTAAAAGTGTATGAAGTCTCATGGGCATTGAATTATGGAAGGTTGTGGTGTGTAATGTTGTAAAACGAAGGGCGCATTTGTTTGGTTGAAATTTGATTGTGAAATGAAATCTGATCTTAAAAGGCGCATATACAAGATTTGGCTTTGGATTGAATCATGATATGAAAGCATGTAAACTGGGGTTGGAAATGCATATTGTAATTTGGGATGATGTGTATAAACACATGTGAATGTTGGTGATTAAATGAATGAGGGAATTAAGGCATTGGTATGGTTTAATGAAGCATTTGAATATTGATTGATTCAAAATTTGATGCTTGAGACATGATTATTGTGAAATGGTTTTATAACCATAAATGTGAAAGAAAGCTTCCGCATAAATGGTAAAGGGTAATTTGCTGTGTGGTGAAGTTGAATTGAGCAATAGTTTGAAGCGCATATTTTTATTGTTGGGGATCCTGGATTTTGCAGGCCTAGCCTGCATCACATACAAATTGGAGTTGTCTGCATCTTCACAAGTACACACAATTTTCCATGTTTCGTGCTTAAAGAAGGTTATACATGACAAGCTCTCAGTTTAAGCTATATTTCCAAAACTTGAAGAGGAAGGTAAATCATATTGGAGCCTGAAACAATAACAAAAACAAGAATCCATCAGCTACAGAATTGATCAATTTCAGAGTATCTCATTAAGTGGAAGAACTTACCTGTTGAATATTGTACATGAGAGGATGAGTATTTTATATAGAAGTATCTAAAACTACTCAAACATTGAGGGCAACACTTTTTGGGGGAGAGGGGCATGTTAGTTCCCTATAATACTAGTGTAGCCCCATATTGTTATTTTTGTGCCCCATAAAATCCCACTATTATTATTGTTGTGTCCTTACATTATTATTATTATGTAGGCCCTAATTATATTTTGACCCATTATACTTTTATATATACCAAGGAGGTCGTCTTATTTGAATCATCCAAGAATTGTTCATTTATGTGATTATAAGGGATGTTGTCCCCTCAAAGTGGCTTATTATCTAGTCAGTGAGCTATATTTTCTTATGTTTCTGTGTTATTTTGAACTTGATACATAAGAGAGAAGTATGGTTTACATCACAGAGTTAACTCAGGATTTACAAACCCTCAATTTAAAAGAGTTTGAGGCTATTAAGAGTTACGAACAAAATGAACTTTTAAATGTTCATGAAACAAAGGTACGGACGATGTTTTCCTTTTTTCAGAAAAATAGTCAAGAGTGGTGGAGATATTTAAGGTCTTGAAGTCGAGCAAGGACCTATTGGTTCGCATAGTAATGAAGTTCCAACATAGTGATTTATACACCTTGACCAGTTCCACTACTAGTCCTAGAGAAAAAATAATCCAATTGTCCCCAATGAAGTTAGGCACCAAAAACCAATTACAAAGCACATAGGTCAACCATCGACTAGTAGGAGAGGTGGTTTTATGTCCTATTTTGGGAGAAATGCCATTGCCTCTTTGAGAAAAACTACATTATTACTTCTCCAAATGAGGATTCCAACGGAATTGTTGGTGTTAATGACAATGGAGATGACCATAACCCACCATAAGGGAAAATAGAGAGAGCATGTCATCCTTAAGAGAAAGAGTTCACCTAAAAATGACAGTATAACTCAACCTAAAATAATCAAGTATTTGATGATATCATGAGCTTGAACACCAAATTGACACAATACCATCCTAGGTCATTGTGT
Organism: Pinus albicaulis; assembly: GCA_034641835.2. Classification (NCBI taxonomy): domain Eukaryota; kingdom Viridiplantae; phylum Streptophyta; class Pinopsida; order Pinales; family Pinaceae; genus Pinus; species Pinus albicaulis. The sequence goes on from CM076572.1 coordinate 783,693,463, forward strand.
AATTGGGAAGCAATACATTGGTGAAACCACGAAGCCTTAAAAGGAAGAAGCTATGAAATTGCAAATTTGAAAAGGTTAAAAGGAAGAAGTTGAATGAGATCTTCAGCGATACAATGTTATCAATGGAATATGCATTATATTCAAGACCAAATTAAATGACAACTGTAGGAGAATAGCAAGAACAAAATGCAAAGAATAATTCCAAAATGAAGAAGGCTAGAGGATTATATTAGAGTAAGAGAGGCAACCACTGCCAACATTGAAGAGAGGATGAATTCGTTGATGGATCTTTAAGAGCTCGTAAGTAAATCATACATCCTCACCACTGAGATTAAATCTTTGTAAGATATACTGAAACAGCACCTACAATATGAAAGCTCCTCGAAAATGCAAGACTCGAACATATGAAAGCTAGTTGGGATATTAGATTGGAATTTTTGCAACAATTGTTGTACTTTTGATGTACTCGTTGATAGGAGTAAAGGATTTTTCAATTGTTTATGCAATCAAGACACCAATAGACTCTCAAGTGTTTCCCAATAAAAGATACTCACCAAAGAAGAAGTCAAGCACATTTCATACCATGATTGGTGAACAACTCAACAAGCTCACCACCTTGAGGATAGAGATCAGGCAATGGCTAAACAACCTTGTGGTCAAAAAATCCCAAGGGATTAAATTAGTGTTGTAGGAGCAATGTAGAATTAAGCAGGACCGAAGATGAAATATCTACCGTAAGAGCAAAAGGAGGTCACGATGCGACCCATCCAAGATTTCATCGAAGCATGGGTTAATAAAGCTTAGGATAAGATTGCAAACCATTGTAAAAAATAAGTGAAAATGACAATTAGGGTTCAAAATGAACACATGGTAACATCAATGTTGTCTTTTTTCTTTTTCTTTTTTATATCTAGAGGAATCGACAATTGGCTAGTCTTGAACTCGCGTGACACATGGTCGATTCCAACCACTACCACTATAACCTCTAGGTCCCTGCGTATGCCCCTTCCGCAGGCACAAGTGAATCGAGGGATTTGATCCACAAACTTCGTCACACATAACACTTCATTTTCACAGCCAACGCCAATTGAGTTGCCCCACAAGGGCTAAAGTAACATCAATGTATTATTGAACTCAAAGTTCCTTGATGAAATGGCATCAAATTCTAGTCCTTCAAAATGTTAGGTCGGCCTTCACTAGCTTTTTGACCTTTGCATCCTTGCTATATTTTCCATTAAATTCATTTTTGCATGTTGTAGCATTAAAAAGCCTTGGACCAACTGACTTTGATCCTCATCTTCTTCCATACCTACCTTATATATTCCAACATCATGAGGACCATGTCCTTGCCCTGAAGCGCAGATGCATTTCAATTCCCATTCATGTATTAGTCATTGAGATTTTCCTACAGACTATAACATCTCACTTTATTTCAAACAAATTCTACACTAATATTTTAAAATTTCTATTGCATTAAAAGATGCCCCACACATAAACATTGAAGTAGCTATCTTGTTTTTACGATTTGTATATTATTAGAAACCCACATAACTTGAGCAGATGGATCTTTTCACCTTTGATCTTGAATGGAGATCTTTTAAAGTTATTTTGGTTTGCCCTTGTCACATTTTATTTATTTCATTCATCTTACAAAGTTGTGCTTGATTCTACACTTAAGGCATGTTTGTGTTATGAGCACATTACATTAGCTTATAAACATTGAATCCATCTTTACTTTCTTTTGTTTTTTGAGACTACCTGATTCTTTAAACAACATTATACCTTAAAAGAAAATTCAAAATTTCAAGAGTTTTTTCCAAGCTCGAAATTCCGTTAAGATATGCTACTCACACATTTCACTTGTTGAAAGATCTTAAGAAAAATTGAAGACTCAACAAGGGTAATGCCACCACTTTCAAAATGTTGTGGGGACTTGTTAGATCTTCTAAACACCCCCCGATGTTGGGTTCATGCTCCCTTTAATAGTTAAAAAGGTGAACAAAAGGTAAGTATAAAATGCAAGTAAACATAGATGTACATGTCACTAATTGCACCCTTTAATAGTTAAAAAGGTGAACAAAAGGTAAGCATAAAATGCAACTAAACATGGAAGTACATGTCACTAATTGCTCCCTTAAATAGTTAAAAAGTTGAACAAAAGGCAAGTATAAAATGCAAGATGTACATGTCATAAATTTAAGAGGTGAGATTGTGCACCTCCTCAAGGTAGAGAATGGTGGAGAATGAAAGGTGGTCATTACTGCCATCTACCTTTACCATAAAGTTAGTTTGAAATAATCTAAAATATTTATATAAATAGGCAAATCAAATATTGAAATTAAATAAACAAATTCTCGAGGTAAAATCAATAATTAAGCATAATACACACATAAGTCGTCAAAAATACCATTTAGCCTTCCACAAGTCACAAAAAAATGACTTTATTATCCATCTACTTGTTTCTCCCACAAACAATTCTCCTATATCATTTTATTCAAATTGATACACCCCCGACACTTTATAATCCATCTACTTATTTCTCCCACAAACAATTCTCTTATATCATTTTATTCAAATTGATACATCCCAGACACTTTATTATCCATCTACTTGTTTCTCCCACAAACAATTCTCCTATATCATTTTATTCAAATTGATACACCCCATACCCACAAGGAGAAGCTCAGTTGGTAATCGCCATGACATAAAATATTACGTAAACAATAATATTCAAAATTCAAATCCTGTGAATCAAACCAACTCAAAAAAATACACCCAGCACTATATATATATATATATATAGTGCTAACCCCTCTCTCTCTATATATATAATGCTAACCTCTATATATATAAGGTTAACACCGCTAACTTTTATATATGTATACGATTTAAGTTCGCCCAATTATATATGTGTATGATTTAAGTTCCCCAATTATATTTTGTAACATGAAAAAAAAACAAAATAATCCATTGAAAATAAAATCCCTCTCAACCTGATGTATTGAACCAATGTATTGAACCAAATGCCCCCACTTCAGAATACATTGCACATCTCAAGCACCACCCTATTAAAAATAATAATAATAATATAATAACTGATTGCACTCACAAAACTACAGCGGATAACATGTGCGTCTTAGAGACCAAAAATCGATTAAGAACATTATACATCAATTGAAAACGTTCAAAAATATCCAGACACAATGATATGTAATAACCAAAAATCACAAAGGCTGGGATGCCACACATAGCACACAGGTAGACAAATCAAAGAATGCGTTTTGGTCCCACATTTACATTGATGAAATTCCCATAGAAGAATAACCCCATTAGGAAATTTCGGACCCGTAAATTGCTTTGGTTTCACTGCTGTGACATAATCAGAGAGCAAGCAAGCTGCAGGAAACGCACAGATATAGCACGCCAATGATACCATGACAATTAAAACGCGTGCCTCTGATCCTAATCATTCTAATTTTATCCTAGGTTTCATATATGTAGAAGTTGCACGAAACGCTGAAACGAGTTTCCAAAATGGGTACATTTAGAAACGTCACCGCTCAAAACTGGAAACGTTGGTTGAAACATAAGCCGAAACGTTATATATATATATATATATATATATATATATATATATATATATATAAGTGAATAAAACATATATAAGTGAATAACACATCATTTTTGCAAGAAAGAGAAAAGGAAATTAAGGAAATTATACCCATAGATGACAATTTAGAATGAAATACAAGTCTATATTAACTCTGATAACTCATAGATGACAATTTAGAAGGAAAAACGAGTCTATATTAACTCTCGTAACTCATAGAAGATTACATGATGGTCGAGTTTCGGCCAAGTTTCGGAGTTTCAACTACAGGTACAGCCTGAAACGCCACGTTCCTAGAAGTTTCGTGCAACATGGTTGTAGATATATAGTGATCATAAGTGTCCAAGCATTTAATCTAATTATGAAGCATATATATTGCCATAATTTGCTAATTCCATATTTGTATCAAGAAGCATGCTGGGAGAATAAAAATCAAGCAGCTAAAATTTGCATTTCGCACATAATACGTTGTGAGTAGGCCTCCAGCAAGAAAAAAGATAAAAACAGAATTCGTTATTGATCTTAAGACAGTAATACAACTTGCTCTTTTTCAAGAGAGGATGACTTAAATCATCAACCTAATGAATCTATAGCAAGGCCAGGTCACAATGCCAAATCCAAACTTCAAAAATATAATTAAAACTAATAGCTTTCCCATATTCGACAATGTACATGTTTAGTGCAGCATCATCATACATACTGATGCATTGTACACCAAAAGCACAATCATATCGCAGATTCTTGTCAAAGCACTATTAATTACAGTGCCTCAATGCACTATTCCTGGATTTCAGATATCCTTGTGCAAGATAAGTTATTCCCAGAAAAGGCAGCCCAACTTTAACCCCCAAGGAGTCTCTTAATACCAGCTTTCTGCTCAGAAGTTAATCTAGATGGAAATTTAATATCAAATTTGATCCGCAGGTTTCCCCTTTTTCCTTGATCTTTTGTTATAGGCATTCCTTCCTTCGGAACAACCTTTTCATACCCTGGACTTATAACATCTGTGATAGGAATGTTAAGATTCCTACCATCGAGTGTGACTAAATTAGCAGTGAATCCAGAAAGAGCTTCAGCGAGCGATATTTTCTGTGTTACTATTAGATCATTGCCATCTCTCTTGTAGACATCATGGGGCTTCTCATCAATAACAAAGACGAGGTCTGCTGGCAGAACATTGGGCTGCTCGTTTCCTTTTTCGGGGAATGTAATCTTTGTCCCTTTTTTCCAGCCAGGCTTAACCTCAATAGGTAAAATTTCCTCAACAGACATAGCTTTACTGTGAGTGACAGGAAAAGCAAAGTTAGAAATTCCATAGCTACTAATCATATCCAAAGATAAAAATACCCATTTGTGGGTAATCAATGAATGTGAGATTATGCAATGGACTGGAGTTGCACTCAGAAAACCAACATTTTAAGGCATGCCATTCAAGAACACATTAAGAGAACTGACTGAAATAAAATGATTGCTGTAAGGAGATAGCACTAAAATCATAGTCTATGCCTACTCCACGACAACCATTGTTTCAATTGTAAACATGCAAAAAACATGACTCCTATATCATCTACAACCATGCTAGATTATATAAAAGTATTCATTGATCCTATATGCCATATGCCACAGGCTATGCAATTCAAGCAGCATAGGAGTTATTAAATACAGACACAATGACCATAGATAGCACTAAAACCATAGTCTATGCCTACTCCACGACAACCATTGTTTCAATTGTAAACATGCAAAAAAAATGTGCTAGATTATATAGAAGTATTCATTGATCCTATATGCCATATGCCACAGGCTATGCAATTCAAACAGCATAGGAGTTATAAAATACAGACACAATGACCATAGATATATAGAAGAGCATGCCAGAAATACATACACTGTGAACAAGTTAACAAATTAGAATAAAAAATGCAGCTTTCGAAAAGACCAGTTATTAGCATAACATTATCAATTACGCTGTCCGTATAAAACAACGAGGCATCCATTTAGACATCATTTCCACAAGTAGACAAACTTCCTGGAGATAATTAACTTCAACGAGATTTTTAACTTTATCACTAATAAATTTCAATAAGAATTTTAACTTTATCACTGTAATAAATTGCAACGAGAGCTTAGATAGTTGCATTGTGTTAAACTCTTTTATTTCTAAAAAATGCAGAGTATATTTCATTGTGAATGAAGATAAACATACGTCAAGAATGATACATGATTTAACCAAATGGCAGCCGCAAATTTCCCCTCCCAAGATAAGCAAAGAAAGCTAGTAGGTTGTGAGCTCGATAGTATCTACAGCTTTCCTAAAAGTGACTATTCTTCCCAACATATGCATGGCCAGATCTGCTCTAAAACGCTCTTCCCATTTGAATGGAGTAGTTGTCTCAAAAAGGCTGCTCAGCACCTTTATTCAGACAAGTGTTGATAACATTGGCAGCAGCAAAAAATCGGTGAGGGTCCAGAAAACATCTTAAAACATCTTCTTGGAAACATCAGCCAAAAAGAGAGAAAAAATCGACAAACTGTGGCAAACATTAAAAAATACATATATTCATTTTTTTCAAAATTTTAAACATATAAAGCAACAACAACGACATATAAATTATAAACACATCAGCACATAAAACATGATACATCAAAGTTGATACTGAATCCTGAACCCTAACAGTTGTCCAATCAAGGACTCGAATGCAGAGAATCAAGGACTTGGACCTTATTTTCTCTTTTCCTTGATTTCTTTTCTCTTGCTATTCAATGGGAGAATCAACAAATTTGTAAAACTTATGAGACAAAGGTGGTTGAGGATGAACATCATTTTTTTTTTAAATATTGTATATAGCTTTATTTAGTTTCTTAACTCAATTACTTTTAAGACTCCTAGCAAATGTTACACTCTGTAATATATCATAATACCACAAAATTAATGCCCTGCCTACCTTAAGATGACCTTGAAACATAAGTCATCCGACACAATGACACAAGACACAAAGGATATGGACATACAAGTGCCCAACATGGGACACGACGACCCAGGAAACAAGACACAGAGGACATGGTTTATATATATATCTATTAGTGAATTATTACATATACAAAAATGAAATATGGACAAAGATTCAGATCTCTTTAGAATTTATAAACTAAACATTTTCAATTTTACATGATAATGATACAAATTCAATCATACAACCAGTGTATATAACCAAAATAGTACCAAGTGCAACCCATCTCTGAACCAAAAATACATCAATAAAGAGGCTCTAACTGGCCTTTTGAGTCCGAAAAATCATACTGTAAGAATTTACAGGGTAAGTTCCTTAGATCAAAAACAAAAGGTCACCGCTCACAAACAGATCACAAATCTGTACACCAGTATATCACGTGGTTAAAACCCTTGAAGAGGGAAACAGTCCACAGTCTGAGCCAACGCGGCCACTTCAGGCGAATTATTAATATAAAAAGAAAGTTTACATATGTTTCTCTCATAAACGGATACCGAACAAATGACCCTCCATGCTCTTTAAATAGATATCATGGACCAATCGAGTGTTAATCCACGGATCAAGTGTCATTAATACCGAGGAGAGAGTGAACCGTCGGATCACTACAAATCGTGACTGTCAGATTATAAGTTACAAATGTACATAGTAAAGAAACACACTTTACCTAGCTCTACACTAGACCAAGTTACACTTAATAACTATTTCCTATGTGTTAGAATATCCTAACATCCCCCCTTAAAAACAACTTGGGATAGGATTGAAGGATTTACAAAGGTGACACAAAAAAAACCTATTTCCTATGTGTCGAAATATCCTAACATCCCACCTTAAGAACAACTTGGGATAGGATTGAAGGATTTACAAAGGTGACACAATAGGAGAAGGAAGGAGGCATTTAAGCCTATCCCCCCTTAATGATAACTTTCTTGAACTCCAAGCATGGATCGAAGTTTGGTAAACTTCGCTTCTATGAGAACCTTTGTAAAGATATCGGCAACTTGATCATTGGTTGAACAATATTGTACTTCAAGAACACGATCATGAATGAGCTTTCTGATGAAGTGTATATGAAGCTCAATGTGTTTCATACACTGATGTTGAACTGGAACTTTGCATAGCTGAATGGCAGTTTGATTATCACACCGAAGTGTAGTTGGACGTTGTTGATGAAGACCAAATTCAGAAAGGATCTGACGAAGCCACATGGCTTCCTTGTTGGCTTCAACGGCACCACGATACTCGACTTCTGCCGAAGAAAGAGAGATGGCACTTTATTTCTTACAGGACCAAGTAATGGGTCCTGAACCAAGAGTAAATACATACCCTGCAGTAGACTTTCGATCATCAGAGTCACCAGCCCAATCAGAATCAGTGAAACCAATCAACAATGGAAATGCTCCTGCACTGTAATGAATCTCGAGCTGAACTGTACCTCGAATATATCGAAGTATTCTTTTAGCTGCTTTCCAGTGACTTTCATGAGGTTGGTGCATAAACTGGGCAACAAGACCAACGGCAAAGGAAAGGTCAGGACCGGTATGGGTTAGATACGAAAGTTTATCAACAAGTTGACGGTATAAGGTAGCATCAACTTCAGGGGTAGTACAAGTGACTGAAAGCTTGACTCCAAACTGAAAGGGAGAAGGGGCGGTCTTACAGTCTTCCATGTGAAAGTGGCGTAGAAGATCACAGGCATACTTGGACTGAGAGAGGGTAATACCTTCTTTGGATTGCAAGACTTGAAGACCAAGGAAATAATGCAAGTGTCCTAAGTCTGTCATTTCAAACTTCTTTTTGAGGTTAGACTTCACATGGTTTATATGATTGGGATCACTATTAGTGAGGATAAGATCATCAACATAAAGAACAAGGATGGTGAAGGACTTTCTTGGTGTAGACAGTGTTGTCAAAATGACACCTAGAAAAGCCATTATCTAATAGAAATCTATCCATTTTGGCATACCAAGCCCGAGGAGCTTGTTTGAGACCATAGAGAGACTTCCTAAGGTGACAAACAAGGCTAGAGTCGTTTTGGATAAAGCCAGGGGATTGTTCTATGTAGATTTCTTCATGCAAATCTCCATGTAAGAAGGCAGATTTAACATCCATCTTATGGACTTCCCATTTAAAGGAGGCAGTAAGGGAAAGAACAAGGCAGATAGAATTCATTTTGGCAACAGGGGAGAAGGTTTCAGTATAGTCAATGCCTTCAACTTGTAAAAATCCTTTAGCAACAAGACGAGCTTTATGTCTATCCACTTTTCCATCTGGTCCAAACTTTGTTTTGTAAACCCATCTGCATCTGACAAGTTTTCTTCCTTTTGGAAGAGGAACAAGATCCCAAGTATTGTTTGTCAATAAGGAACGATATTCTTCATTCATAGCTTCATCCCAATCTAGATGACGGAAAGCTTCTTCGAAAGTGTCTCGATCAAGATCTTCTGGAACTTGAGCCAACAAGGAAGAGGCTTTTTTGAACTGAGAATGTGTATGTCGTCGATCTACAGGGCCACCTGCAAGAGAACCCGTTGCATCCCGAGTAGAGCGGACCCATCTTGGAAGTTGTGGAGCTGAAGGAATATCTTCAAGAGGTGGAGGAGGATTGTCATCCTCGTTGTCATCATCTGAACTAGGAGGAGTAGTTGAGATTTTGTGTATTTGGGGTAGCATCAGTTGTGCTCTAGCTCCCAAATTTTGTAGGAGGACTAGAGTACACCTGATCTACAAGACCCATAAATGGATTTGGAAAATTTCATCTGGTTTAGGAGATATTAAATTAATTAATTATTTTAAGTGTATTTCCTACGTTAAAACTTAGGGAACCTGAATAATTAAAGTGAATTTAATTAAACATGTGATGAAATTATCTTAAGTCACACGGATCAAGCTTTCTTTTAATCTTAGCCATTGATTCAAGATTTGATCATGGTCGTTGATTTGTCAACAAGAAAAGTATAAAAGAAAGGCTTGGGGTCATTTGTAAAGACACACAGAGGCAGAGCACTAAAGCTAAGCTGAAATTCTAGGGCACGGTTTGCTAAGAATACTCAGAAGTGTTTCAGCTGCAGAGAGGTGAATTTAGACCAAGGGGATGATCTAATCCCAAGGTCTAGAATACACAAGAGGCAAAAAAGAGATCAGCTCAAGGACAGCGCAGAGGAAGGCAGCAGCAGCAGCAACAACAAGGACAGCGTAATTTTCAGGAAACCCTTCAGGGGTTACGCAGAGACCATTAGGGGCAACGTAGTGACTACGTCACCCATTCTGGGGTAACGCAATCCCTTTTGGAGCAGCGTTGAGGGTTTGGAGGCCATCCAAGGCTGATGCAAAGGCTTTCAGGGGCTTCAGAGACTGACGCAGAGCCTTTCAAGGGCAGCATTGGGGTTTCTAAGCCTAGATTTGGCCGAGTTCTGTAAATCTCGTTTGAGGGTGTGAATCAGTCATTATTTTGGCCCTAGAATAGCCAGTGAGCTGTAGATCTAGAGTTTTCTCTGTCGGGTTTTCCAGATCTAGAACCCAGAGTTGTGTATTCAAAAATATTCTTAATTATAGAACCCTCCAGCAACCAAAGACCGGTTTTCCCGCATTGGGTTTTTTCGAGGACTATTTGTCCAGAAATAACTGTCACTTTGTCAATGTGTGCATGTGCTTATTCTAGATCTGAATTGGTAGAGATCTGTTATGTGTTTTGCTTCGATGTTAACTTGAATTTATTCAGTTGATAACTTATCTAAGTAGGAGGAGCTTAACTAGACTAACAATAATAATTTCTGCATAAAGATATAAGATTCAAAAATTTCTACAGGAATGCTACCAAAAATAGAAGAGATAGAGAGAGGTGGCACATATACCGAATCAAGCTCGCAGGCCAAATGTGGCACACCCGTCGAACTAGGCTCACAGGCCAATATATTTTCATCAAATTTTACATCTCTTCTAATGATTATAATTTTGGATTTTGGTTGAAGAAGTCTATATCCTTTGACATCTTCAGAATATCCAACAAAAATGCAATTTTCACTCTTGGGTTCTAAGGCTTTATGTTTCGCATCTGGGATAGAGGCCCAAGCATCACTTCCAAAAACACGAAAGTGACTTACATATGGTTTGATTGAGCTCCAGGCTTCTTCTAGAGTTATATTCCTTAAAATATAACCTTAGTAGGAGTGTGATTTACTATGTAATTTGCACAGTTAATTGCTTCTGCCCAAAAATTGAGACCAAGTCCTTTAGATTGAAGCATACAATTAGCCATTTCTTTTAAGGTGTGATTTTTCCTTTCAGCTTACACCATTTTGGTGTGGAGTATATGGAACAATATGTTGCAATTGAATGCCATGCTCAGTGCAGAAGTTGATAAATTTGTTGTTAACATATTTTCCTCCATTGTCTGATCTTAAATTTAAAATTTGATGTCTAGATTGTTTCTCAACAAAGGCCTTAAAGGCCAAGAACATGTTAAAAACTTCACTCTTGAGTTTTAAGAAGTATACCCAAGTGCGTCTAGAAAAATCATCAATGAAAGTTAAGAATTACTTGCAACCAAAGAAAGAAACAACAGGAAGTGGACCACATAAATCACTGTGCACACGCTGCAAAGGGGCTGAAGCGTGCCAAGAGGCACGTTTGCCAAAACTATCCCGATGATGTTTTCCAAATACACATCCGGAGCAAACACCATCTCGGCAAGATACCATAGGAAGACCTCTCACCATATTTTCTTTACATAGAGTTTGAAGAGAGTGATAGTTTTAAGTGACCAAATGCTCATGCCAAAGTTTGCTCACTTCATCATTATGAGCAACAAAAACGGAGGGAAGACATGATGACCCAAAGTTGTCAAACTTATACAACCTTGTGGAATCATCAGCAATGCCAATAACTAAAATATGTCTAGGAGCTTTGAGGTCCTTCATTACAACATCATGAGGTGAGAATTCTACTATTTTCCTTTCACCTGAATGAGTTATCTAATAAACAGATAGAAAGTTGCATGACAAGGTAGGAACACAGTACATCATTACACTGACCATTATCTAGATGAATGGTTCCAGATCATACAACACTAAGAGATCTATTATCACCAACATAAATATGTTTGGTGTTACAATCATTTAAAGAAGTAAACATGGCTTTATTTTTGGCCATGTGGTAAGAAGCTCCAGAATCAATGAGCCACTCATGAGAATGAGAAGAAGAAGATACATTTAACGCATAACCAGAGGCTTGACAACCACAAGCAGAAAGTGTCATTCCTGAAGATAAAGTTGAAGATGTCTCCAAATTGATGTGGCACTTCTTCATCGCTGCTTCCAAGGCTTCCATCTTCTTAAAACATTTGGACTCTACATGGCCATCATAATTACAAAAGTTGCAAATGTCTATTTGTTTTCTTCCCTTTGTTTTTAGTTGCCTTATCAGTTTGGTGAGTTGTTTTTTCAGTTTGCGGCTGAAATTGCTTAGGACCCTTGTTTGGTTTAGGACCATAATTTTTAGGATACTGCTTCCTGGGATTCTTTTGATATGGTTGTTGTTGGGCTGCTAAGGCTTTCTTAGAAGCGTTTCCAGAAGTGATAAGACCAATGTGTAAGATTTTTTCTTGTTCTCTTATCAAAGAATCGCAAAAGGCATCAAAAGAGGGGTTTTTGCAAGTTGTTCCTTGAGAAATGATGGCTTCTCTAGTGGAATGGAAGGTGGAAACAAATACAGAGTACGCAAGGCCAAGCTTAGCAAGAATGGAATAGATGAGGCTACCATCTTCCTTTTTTACCTTACAACCTTCTAAAAGAAGTCTAAGGGTCTTGAATATGGACAAAAAATCTTCAATAGAGGAGAAACTATTGGAGCCCAAAGTAAGCAACTCATTTTCAAGCTGGCGAGCCCTGATTTGATTTTGAATGCCAAAAACAATATTTAGCTTTTTCAGGGCTTCATCAGGGGTGTCAATTTCAAGGATATGAAATAGAAGATCTTGAGCAATGGACATTCCTATCAACCCTCGCGCTTGATCTTGTTTATTTTCCCATTTAGCGGCTTTATCTCCATCGGTAGGTTTAGTTTCTTGCCCTATGGCTATTCTATAAAGCCCTTTACATCTAAGTAAATCTACCATGTGAGGTAGCCATTGGAAATAATTGGTGTTGTTAAGAATAACCGGGCAAGCACTTTCCATTTTTTTTTTAAATTGAAGCTGAAAAGGGTTGAAACTAATTGCTCCAATGGAAAGATCTCGAAAAATTAGACCGATTAAAAAAAACAGCTCAAAAAACGGCTTCCGGATGAAGAAGTTATGCCTTTTTGAAAACGCTGAGTTGTAGATGCCGAATAGTTACGGGAACAGTTGAAATTTGATGATGAAGTTCTACTTTTTTTTTAAATCCCGCCCCTTTAACAAAAAACTTTTTTAGAAAAAGAAGCTTGAGAAAGAGACTTGAACCCAAGACCTCTATTCTCATAAACTAACTTTACACCAAGTGAGCCAGTAAAAGGATTTTGTAATTGTTTGAAAGGAGGAAAGGGTTTTCTTTTTCTTTTTCTTTTTTTTACTCTTCGTTGTGCGTGCTTTTTCCTACAAAAAAACACAAAATCCAAGCACAAAAAAAAACGAAATACAACCCTTACAACAAAAACGTTAGATTTTCGGTTAGCCTTACCGACACCTCTCCCTTTTTGCCATTTTTGATTTCCCAAGATCGCACAAAGACACAGGGCGGGGAAAGAGTATACGTAGCAAAAAAAAATCTAGTCTTCCTAATTCTGATTTTCCAAGATCACACACAGCACAAACCAAAGAGCATACACAGAGAAAATGGTATAGATCTGGCAATAGAAAAAATATAAACCGAAATAAACAGAGGGAACCGAAATAAACAAAATGATTAATAAATATAACTGCAAAACAAATACTTTATACCTCCAAATCTAAAATGACATAACTTGGGCAACTAGAAACCTTTTCGCATGAAACGAAAGGGGTTTCTCACTGTAACAGACGCTTCGGACACAACAGAGTCGTTCTCCAAGCCCAAAAAAAATCATATTATAGATCTAGAAAACGGCAATTGCATGCAGTCAAACCAGCTTCGGATTTGGATCAACAACGGATGCGGCCCTCAAAATAGCTCTGATACCATGTAGGAATTTACAAAGTTCGTTCCTTAGATAAAAAACCAAAGGTCACCGCTCACAAACAGATCACAAATCAATACACCAGTGTATCATGTGGTTAAAACCCTCGAAGAGGGAAACAGTCCACGGCCTGAGCCAATGCGGCCACTTCAGGAAATTTATTAATATAAAAAGAAAGCTTACATATGTTTCTCTCATAAATGGTTACCGGACAAATGACCCTCCATGCTCTTTAAATAGAGATCATGGACAAATCAGGTGTTAAGCCACGGATCAAGTGTCGTTAATACCGAGAAGAAAGTGAACAGTCGAATCACTACAAATCATGACCGTCACATTATAAGTTACAAATGTACATAGTAAAGAAACACACTTTACCTAACTCTACACTAGACCAAGTTATAATTGACTATTTCCTATGTGTCGGAATATCCTAACACATACTACAACAAATAACTACATATCATTAAAATCATTGCCTATATTGGGATCATCATTATCAATATCACCCTCGAACCACTAAAACAAGGTAGAAAAGGCTTAGATAAACATTGTGAATGAAGATAAACATACATCAAAATGATACATGATTTAACCAAATGGCAGTCACAAATTTACCCTCCCAAGATACGTAAAGAAAGCTAGTAGGTTGTGAGCTCGATAGTATCTACAACTTTCCTAAAAGTGACTATTCTTCCCAACATATGCATGGCCAGATCTGCTCTAAAATGCTCTTCCCATTTGAATGGAGTAGTTGTCTCAAAAAGGCTGCTTAGCACCTTTATTCAGACAAGTGTTTATAACATTGGCAGCAGCAAAAAATCGGTGAGGGTCCAGAAAACATCTTAAAACATCCTCTTGGAAACATCAGCCAAAAAGAGAGAAAAAATCGACAAACCGTGGCAAACATTAAAAAATACATATATTCATTTTTTTCAAAATTTTAAACATATAAAGCAACAATGACGACATATAAATTATAAACACATCAGCACATAAAACATGATACATAAAAGTTGATACTGAATCCTGAACTCTAACATTTGTCCAATCAAGGACTCAAATGCATAGAATCAAGGACTTGACCCTTATTTTCTCTTTTCCTTGTTTTTCTTTTCTCTTGGTATTCAATGGGAGAATCAACAAATTTGTAACATTTATGAGATAAAGGTGGTTGAGGATGAACATCATTTTTTTAAATGCTCTACCCTTAACAATATTGTATATAACTTTATTTAGTTTCTTAACTCAACTACTTTTGAAGACTCCTAGCAAATGTTACATTCTGCGATAAACCATAATACCACAAAATTAATGCCCTACCTACGTTAATATGACCTTGAAACATAAGTCACCTGACACAATGACACAAGACACAGAGGATATGGACATACAAGTGCCCAACATGGGGCGCAACGACCCTGGAAACAAGACACAGAGGGCATGGTTTATATATATATATATATATATATATATATATATATATACCACAAATTAGTGAATTATTACACATACAAAAATGAAATATGGACAAAGATTCAAATCTCTTTAGAATTTATAAACTAAAATATTTGCAATTTTACATGATGATGATACAAATTCAATCATACAACTAGTGTATATAACCAAAATAGCACCAAGTGCAACCAAAAATACATCAACAAAGAGGCTCTAATTGGCCTTTTTGAGTCCAAAAAATCATACTACAACAAATAACTACATATCATCAAAATCATTGCCTATATTGGAATCATCATTATCAATATCACCCTCGAACCACTAAAACAAGGTAGAAAAGGCTTAACGTGTCAAATCGAGATTTTGCTCAAGTAATGGATACATCTTTACTAAGGTCATAACAAAGGAATTCAACAATCACTGCCACCACCATCGAGGTATATAGAGGGCTTGGTGCGCTCGATTAAATGCTAGTTCCATAATCTCATATATGACAGAATCAAATGGAAATGTTGCAATCCCCCAAATCCTAAAATCCTAAAAACTCTTAGGCCTGCCTAATTTTGAGTGGGATCTAATATTCTACTTTCTCCATATGCAATCTAGTGAGGTTGGAACCACTCTCAAAAATCCTGAAACAATTAATGATAATGTTAAAAATTCAAGTAAAAGGATGAAAACAAAAGACATCATTTTACTTAAGAATTTAACATTACCACTTATTACATAACATTAGCAAGGCCTTGAAAAATCCACTTACCCAACACTTGGAATCCCTTTTAACACTACGAAATATCCCTCAGCCACACTCCAAATTGCCTCACACCTCCAACTTGCTAAGTAAAATGACAAAAAAGATAATGCATTGTGACTCGAGACCGGTTTTTTACTAAATTATGCCAAAAATTGGAAAAAATAACATTTTTAGTAAATTACACAATTTTTACTTTAAGGAAAAAAATCATGATTTTTCAGCACATCGCTGAAAAATTGGCAATGTTATCAACATTGACTCAGACCTATCATACCCCACAGACTTTCTCTTGCCTATTGAACCATTTGTTTGTCCCCAAAAAGAGACTTGTCCAACTAAGAGTACCAATAGAAACAGACAACACGGAATAAAGGGGCGAGCACACAAGTTAGTGTTACATTTATCTGAGCCTAGCACCCAACAAATTATTAACTTAGTAGATTGTAGATCTACTGAATAAATGCACAACAAAGTTCCTAACATAATTAGCGGAAGCAAAAAATAAAACCGATCTCAATCACAAGTGACACAGATTTTTCCCAATCAACAACTCTTCATTAAATTTGAACTTACTTGGGCTCTTGTCCTAGATAAAGGCCCAACTAAGAAAATTACAGATACAACATGCCCTAAATCTAACCCAGTATATCAAACCCTAGATATATCCCCCATCTCCTTGGCTTATCTAGATCTCCAATGATGCACTTTTGTACTTCCTCAAACCTGGCACACTTGAGTACCACACTCATCACTTGAGAAAATCCTTCTCTAAACGGCTAATGTTGTTGTATGGTGTGTCTTCCTCCTCTCCTCGGCCTTGATTTTATAACTTTACAACGAGCTAAATCCCTAACTTTAATCTAAAGTGATTGACGACCGAAATTAGATCTCACCTCACTTGAGATCAATAGTTGAGATTAAAACATAATCACTAAAGTAAATTACTTTACTATTCCTAAGTTTCTCTAGTTCAATTAGCCAACATAATTAATTATGTGTTTTTCCTTAGTTAAACTTAGGCTAAGTTACATCCTGAGAAGATCTTGGGAAACTTTTGCATGCCTAGACACTTTAGCCTATGCAGAAGTACCTGCCCATGCTACAAACATCAACAATTAAAACGCCCAACATCAACAAGGAAAGCTAGCAGATCTGCTTTGGTCCAAAACTCAGGAGTATCTATGTCATTCCCAAAAATGTCAATTTTGGCTTAGATCAATACAACCAGATCTGCTCTAAAGCGATCTTCCAAGTTGAATGGAGTAGATCTCTCACAAAAGGTTGTTTGACATCTTCCTTCAGTTTAAACATCTCCCAGACACTTCTACCTGCCTATAAAACCATGTGTTTGTCCCCAGAAGGACCCGTCAAATGAAGAGAGCAACAAAAAACACTGACAACAATCCAAACCCAAAATGTTCTCATCAATTTACCATTGCAAACAATATGCTTAATTGTCTCAAGTTTGCAAAAAACCACACAGCATCCATTTGTAAGAGAGTTCGTAAGAGGACCTTAACTACTAAAGTTGACCATTATGAACAACCAGCCACCCACGTACTCTAGTCTTCAAAGAAAGGTAAGGCTTTTTTATTCATCATTTCATCCTCATGAACTTTTCACCTATTGTTAAGGTGATCTACAATGAAGTAAGGCCCAACCTGGGAATAAAGCTCCATGGTTCTAAAGCCCAGAAATGGCTTTCCATTAGACTACTTCCAATCCTTCCAAATAAGCCCATCAACATCCAAATTTAGCTTAAACCAACTACCACATAGAATCAACTGACAATATGTTGTAAGTATGTCAGCACACAACTTGGTGACTTTGAGGCTAGTTAAGAGTTCTCCAAGTAAGCAATTTACCGAAGAGGTTGTCCCATAAATCTCAATGTGAAACCCTTCCCTTTCCAACCATTATGTCAGTCCATAACCTCAAATCTTTGAGACTAATTAAGAATTCTCCAAGAAAGCAATTTAGACTAATTTAGAGATCTCCAAGAAAGCAATTTATCCAAGACCTTGTCCAATAAATCTCCTGGTGTGTGAAACCCTTACCTTGCCAACCATTTTCCAATAAAAAAAGAATTTTCAATCAACCCAACTTGCCCCCTCCACTGAGAAAGTCCAAATTGATTGCCAGATTGATTGTGCAACCAAATCCCATCAATGTCAATATTCTATAACTTCCCATTGAAATTTGTTAATGGGGATATGAACTGCCAAGCCTTCCATATTTGAGAAAACATGGACCAATAATTTTAAATCATTTGGCCACAAAAACAAAAATCATGTTACAAATGTTGTGAGGCCCGACTGTTATCTGCAAATATGAACAACGGGTAGATTCCTGCTATTTATGCCACCTACATTGTGCCTTGAGCACGGATATCCGTCAAACCAAGCCCTCCAACTTCTCTAGGCAAAGTTCCAAAGTCCCTTTTCGCACCCTCTTACCCCCAAAGAAAATATCTCAAAAAATTTGCCAACTCCCTTTGACCATTATAAGAATGCCAAAAGTAATGTTTAAGAATGTAACTAGTTTCGGTCTTCATATTTGTATTTGAAGTCATAATGAAATGTATTTATCAAAAGAAAGAAAAAGAAATTTTTATTATTATTATTATTATGACTTATTAAAGCATGGGTTTCATGCTTGGGTCATCATGTTTTAGATCAAAGTCTCCATTGAGGACTTCAAGGTTTTATATTGAGTCATTAGAGTCATTGTCCATTTTATAAGACCTTTCTTGGGCTTTTGAATCATGTAAAAAGAAATTTTATTGAGTCAAATAAGTCATTTGTCGCCTCCACACCAAGTCGGCCCTTACCTGTTCAAGTTGGCCTACATAAGGGTAATTTAAACCTCAACAGAGGCTATAAATAAAGAGTAGTTCGATTCATTTGAGAGAGACCATCACACACAAGTTCGATATCCAAGAAGAGGAAGCAGTACAGTACGAAGAAGAAGAAGAATTGCAGAAAAAGGACAAGATCGAAGTTTCTAGGTCATCTCTCTCTATAACTCGTGTGAATTTATTGGGCTACTGCATCAAGGTCTAAATTTTTGTTGTTGCATCAAGGTCGAAGTTGTTGTTGCATCTAGGTCGAAGTTCTACTACTGCTTCAATATCAAAAGTGTCGCCGAGGATCAGTTGCTGCTACTAGATCAAAGTACAATTGCTACAAGGTCGAAGTGTTGGGTCAAAGTTATTGTTGGAAGGTTATCATCTGCAGAAGAAAGGGAGGGTTGACTTGGTGATTGGAGGAAGTATGTGTCTAGGTCAAAGAGTCTTGGATTATCTCGTGAAAATATCGAAGGAAGAGTTGTTGACTAGGTTATCCCCTAGATAGGGGTTTTGCCCTAGTTGTCTGCCTACATCTGGTGTCTTTGATCTTCGTGTTATGGTTTTGGTAATTGCTTGATGAACTAAGATAAAAGTAGAACACAAGAAATTTAATAAGAACATAAGAATATCACAAGTAATTATCAACATAAAGAAAATATTTCTGCCTTTCTGATTTTCCAACATTGTTTCAGAGCTAAGGTGAAAGGAAAAAGGCAACCTGAAGATCTATTGAAAGGAGAATAAGGAAATCTCAAGAAATGGAATAAGGGTCATCAAAGAGGATCACATAAGGAGAGAACCCTACTATCTTCAAGAACCCTGTCTAACTCAATAAAGGGAGGAAACAACTTAGAAGGAGCATCCAATTATAGGGCATGGAAAGAGAGGATAGTTCTCATCATCGAAAAGAATAAAGATTTGGATCTAGTCAAAGGAAAGGTGAAGAAACCTACAGATCAATCAAGTGATGCTGAAAAGCAAAGTTTAGAAAGTCAAAAATATTGGCCATGAGCCTAATGGTAGATAGAATAAAGGATAAACTCATCCCATACATTTCCAATATAGATTTCGCTCAAGAGATGTATGAGGCCTTATCCAAGTTGTTCACGATCAAGAATCTTGGTCATGTTGCAAGTCTTAAGAATGAACTTAGAACCATAAAGATGACAAAGGATGATACTGTGGCTTCCTTCTTTGTAAGGATAGCTAGGATTAGAGATTACCTCCAAGCAATAGATGATAGCACCTGAAAAGGAGTTCGTGATCACTGCACTTCTGGGGTTGCCACCATCTTGGAGTGCTTTTGCTTTAAGGATCAACAATTGGAAGGAAACTCCTACATTCAAATAATTATGGAATGCATGTAGTCAAGAAGAAGTCAAAAATTCATTAGTAAACACCAAAGAGAATGAAGAGGAGAAAACTTCAAATACCTATTTCGCTCATCACGAGAATAAAGGAACCTTCAAGAAGTCTAAGGGGCCAATGAAGAAGAGAAACAAGGATCAAGCAAACATTGTTGAAGAAGAATCTCCAAAGAAAAACAAGACCGAAGAATAGGAAATAAAGGACTTACACTACAAAGTCCTCTACTCTAAGTTTTGATTGTTTTCATTATTGCTTTGTTTTCTAGTATTTATAGGTTTAACATGCTTTGGAAAAACATTTTTGAATTGTTTTGATAAAGTTATAGGTATCCCTCGAGATTGGATTGAGAGGGAGCCCTCGCCACTTTCCAAAGATAAGTATCTTACTCCTTGTATTATCTTTTTATATTTGGTTTCCATCTCTTATCTAGATGTATTTGTATTAGATGTTAATAACATTCCTTTTGATATTTTCCTTGTTTAGGAAAGGCTTGTTGATTGCTCAAGGGTTATGGAGAAGACCTCACAAGACAAAGCATGATAGAAGTTCTATTGGAATTGATTTCCTACAAGATTTGTCTACAAAACAATTCAAATGTATGTCTTAAATCATAAGTTTTGTTCTCTTTGTGATAAAGGCATATTCATTCCTTTTAATAAATTTGCTCTACATTACTAACAGTATTAGACATCTCTTTGTGATAAAGGCATATTCATTCCTTTTAATAAATTTGCTCTACATTACTAACAGTATTATGTCTAGGACCTTTGAATCATAAAGATTCTTATTTGGGTGATTAATCATTAGATTGAATCTACCCTCATTAAAATCATTCATCATTTTGTGGAACCCTAAAAAGGTTCTCTGTAAAACCCTAACATAAGGGATGTTGACATAGGGTTATTGATGAAATCTAGAAAATACTATTCTTTTGATGTTTGGGGTTTTGATGGTAATGTCATGTTTGGGGTTTTGATATTGTTATGGAAAACCTAGTTCTTTAATGTTGGATGGTAATGTTTATGTATTGAAATTTTAGACCTTTGAATTTTTTTGGTAAACTAGGGTTTATGAGCAAAACCCTTATGATATCTAGAGTAAGCTCCTCGGCATGAAAGCCTAGGTGTATGTTTGTCTGTCTGATCAAAACCCTAGCCTGATCAAGTCTGTTATATGTCTAACTTTAATGCATTGATGTTTGTATCTTAGGTTTGCCTGATATATGATATGCTTGTGCATGATTATGAAATCCTAGATATGTATATGTGCTAACCTAATTGTTGATGTTCATAAGTTCTAGGGTTTGTAACTAAGCCCTAGTCGAAGTTTGATATTCTAGGATATGATGTTATTGTTTCAAATGTGATGATAAAGTCAAGTGCTTACAAAAGTTTGGTCATATTGTTGAAACCTTGGATTGTGTTGTGATTGGTTCTAATTGTTGAGGCTTAATAGATGGAATCTAGGGTTTTTCAATAAATCCTAGTAGAAGTCTAACATATGAATTCTAAAGTTGTTAGATGCATTACTTATTTGGATTGATTCTAGAGTTTGCAATATGTCATAGAAGAATTTGTCATATGTTGGAAATTAATATTGAAACCCCAGATATAATACGATTGATATCTTGATTGAGTTATTTTAAATGATGTAGGGTTTGTAACAAAAAACCTGTGCAAAAAAAAAAAATTGAAGTATAGAAATATGTGTCTCTTGATGATTATGAACATAACTAAGTTTAGGTATTTGGTGTCTAAAGTCTAATGCTTCCATTCTTGTATCATTCTGATATAGTTAACTCCATGCTTCTATATATGTATTTGGTTGTACTTGTTGTTTAATTTGTGCAAGTACATAATCTTCAAGATGTTGAAGATATTCGTAAGTAAAGTTGACTTGATTGGCAAGCATGACATAGGAAGTTATTTGAATGATGATGATCAAGATGACTCTGACAAGAAGGATGGAAGCCATGAAAGATTCTTCGATGTCATAGAAAGTAGTTGATCTCCCCAAGTTAAGACGGAGCCTGGATAAAAGAAAGGGCATATCTCCCAAGTTGAGAGGGAGGGCATATTATAGTCATGATGGATACCTTGAAGAAGAAATTGGAGAATGTATATCAAGGTGTGCTGAAAGAAGGAAAGAAGGATCTGGTCGTAGAATATGTTGTTGCATATGAAGTAGGAAAGGAAGCTGTATGGTTGAGGAAACTTCTGTCAGATTTGTTCGAAGAAATCTCCAAGTCCTACTGTGATAAATTGTGAAGCAGCATCAACATGTTTGAAGACCTCGAAGGTTTGTGTTTGCTTATGTGTATTTGAAAGATTGTTACTGATTGGGGTTGTGTTTGTATAGGTAAATCTCTAGGAGTTTTGGTAGCATGTTTCACATGCTTGTTGTTACCGATCTGTTTGATCAAGAGCAATTTGTTGTTAGCGATTTGAATAATCGGGAAGTGTTGAGGCATTGGGTAATGCCCGAGAGGACATTTAGTAGGCCTGTGTGTTGATGTCTAGTTCCCGAAGTAGGGAAGGTGGCGTTGGTCATAGAGCTCTAACCTTGCATTACACACCTGGTTCCCTGGGTTGATGGTTAGCAAGTAAGCCTAATGGTGCCTAGAGTGGTTGAAAGATTTAGTCCATCTTAGTCCCACCCGGATAGATTTCCCTGGTCAGGAATCTAGTCTGTGGCACCGTCGGTGCCTAAACTCTTCATGGACCTAGATAGATTTCCTTGCTCAGGAAGCTAGTTTGTGGCACCGTGAGTGCCTAAACTCTTCATAGTTCATGTGTTTTGAGATATTCCATGTACTTGTATATGTATGTATGAATACCTGCCTAGTTAAGAGGGAGTGTTGAAGAATGTAACTAGGTTCGGTCTTCATATTTGTCTGAGTCGTAATTAAATGTATTTATCAAAAGAAAGAAAAAGAAATTTTTATTATTACTATTATGACTTATTAAAGCATGGGTTTCATGTTTGGGTCATCATGTTTTAGGTCAACATCCCCATTGAGGACTTCTAGGTTTTATATTGAGTCATTTTTCCATCTAATAAGACCATTCTTGGGTTTTTGAATCATGTAAGGAGAATTTTTATTAAGTCAAATAAGTCATTTGTCACATCCACACCAAGTCAGCCCTTACCTGTTCAAGTCGGCCTACATAAGGGTAATTCGAACCTCAGTAGAGGTTATAAATAAGCAGTTTGATTCATTTGAGAGAGAACATTACACACAAGTATGATATCGAAGAGGAAGCAGTAAAGTACAAAGAAGAAAAAAATTGCAGAAAAAGGACAAGATCGAAGTTTTTGGGCCATCTCTCTCTCTCTCTCACTCGTGTGAATTTACTAGGCTACTACATCAAGGTCGAACTTGTTGCTGCAACAAGGTTGAAGTTGTTGTTGCTGCACCAAGGTCGAAGTTGTTGTTGCTGCACCAAGGTCGAAGTTGTTGTTGCATCAAGGTCAAAGTTTGTGTTGCATCCAAGTCGAAGTTCTACTACTGCTTCAAGATCAAAGGTGTTGCTACTTCTAGGTCGAGGATCAGTGACTGCTACTAGATCGAAGGTTTTTTGTTGCAAGGTCGAAGTGTTGGGTCGAAGTTATTGCTGGAAGATTATCATCTGCAGAAGAAGGGTAGGATTGACTTGGTGATTGGAGGAAGTCTATTTCTAGGCCAAAGAGCCTTGGATTATCTCGTGAAACTATTGAAGGAAGAGTTGTTGACTGGGTTTTCACCTAGATAGGGATTTTTCCTAGTTGTCTACCTACATTTGGTTTCTTTGATCTTCATGTTATGGTTTTGGTAATAGCTTGATGAACTAAGATAAAAAAAGAACACAAGAAAGTTAATAAGAACATAAGAATATCAGAAGTATTTATCAACATAAAGAAAAACTTTCTGCCTTTCTGATTTTCCAACAAGTAACACCTATAATATGGTATAGTGGCCTATCTGGATGATTTTTATATTTTGAAGCAAGCCAAGCAAGAAAAGCATCTTGCCCTAAGATAAGAGCCTCTGGCTTTTCCTCAGACACCATTTACTACATCAGCTTTAGTTAAAATTTCCAAACAACACATCATTCCTGCAAACAATTCAAACAAGTGTCAAATTTTGAGCACTATAAGTGTTGAAAAGTGTAGCTAGGTTTGATCTTCATAATGACATGTGTAATTGTGATTTCATGTAATTGATGTAAAGAAGAAAACTAAAATTATTATTGTAATGCTTATCTCATGGGTTTCATGAGCAAGGAATTTTATTTTTATAGTAGAGGCTGCCATTGTGAGCCCTTAGGTTTGGTCATCAAGTCATAAAGTCTATTGAGTCAATGTCAAAGATGAAAGACCCATTTGGGCATGTTACACATTGTAAAAAAAAAAATATTTGTGTCATGAACCCCCCAAGACCTCATCACAATCACTCCTTGAATTCGGCCTAAAAGATGATTCTAGAAAAGACATGTCGACCTAGGCTCAAGATCAAGTCGGCCTATTTTGATGGACAGACTACTATATATAGGACAGCTCAGCTCGGCCTCACTAAGGAGGCAACTCGGCCAAGCATCCAAGTAAAGGAGAAGAAGCATGAAAATCACAAGAAGAGCAGCCTCATAACCGACAAGAAAGAAGAAAGGAAGAACAAAGAATTTTGGTACTATTTTGGGTGGATCTCCTCGCACGTGTGGCAGAAACTAAGGTTTCTGCAGTAGGTTTACATCGACCCATGTAAAATTCAACTAAAGGGTCTCCTAACCATCAATCTTGCTAGCCGAAGTTACAAGGAGAAGCTCTCAAGCCAAGCGAAGGAGGAATACTCCATAAAAGTCCATACTTCAGCCCACACGTGTGACTTTGCAGTGACCTCAAGTAGCCGAGAATTTCAGGCCTGTTGAGGAAAGGCAAAATCTAAAGGATAGTCGAAAATCGAAGGAAGACAAGCAATTGACTTGTGTTGACTTCTGCAAGGAGGAGGAGCACTGAATAAGGTGGTCTTGGAGAGACTATTGTGTCAAGGGTTTAAGTCATGGTCTTGGTATTCGTCAATTGAAGTTTCTATTAGAAGAATTTGTTTGGGTTTCCTCTCAAATTGGAGAGGTTTTGGCCCTAGTTGATCGCCTAGTCTCTTTATTGTTTATGCATTGGTAGTTGTTTGATAAAGAAGAACACTATAATAATCCAAGCAAAGAAAAGATCCTAATCTAACAAAGTTAAACGCATTCACAAGCAGTTATCACAAGAAGAGAAATCGCCTAATTACTATGCCCTAGAGTTCTCAACATGGTATCGGAGCTAAGGTGACAATCTCAAGGAAGGGCATCTTATAAAGAGACACATAAGCATTCAAGAATGACATCAAAGCAACTCTAGAAGACCATCTTGAAGTCAAAATCTACAAAAAGGTATCAAAACCCCAGATCAAAAAAGTAATCTACACCAGAAGAAGTCTTGAGATTATCGCTCAAATCATCATCAAGAAAAAGAAGGCCAAGACCTTAAATCTACTCTAGTTGAAGAGATCTACAAATCAAAGTAACTTAAAGTCTATCCATCCAAGAGAAGCACTTCAAGAACAAAGATCGCATCATAAGCTTGAAGAAAGTCAAAACCCTAGAAGCATTCCTGGGATCTGCACTGAAACATCACCTCAAAGATTTTGAAGTATCTTGAAGACTATTCATCCAAAGGAAGCTAGATCAAAAGCGTTGACATCTCCAAAGATATCAAGGCAATCTCCCTCTCGTTGAAGCAAGGGTTTCATTTCGAGAGAAAATCCTCATCCTTGAAGAAGACCATCCAAGAAGCATTAAGCCATCATCATCAACAAAGGGATCAAGTTGAAGATTCTTCAACTTCACTTGACAAGTATCTTTATTCCTATAAATTTTGGTAAAATGACTTCATTTTGCAAGGAGATCAACAAGTTGGTTGGGTCATCGAACTTCCTTGCATGGAAAAGGAGGATAGACATAGTCCTCAAAGAAAATGAAGTTATTGATCATGTCAATGGCAAAGTCTCCAAACCATTTGAAGGGAAAGCACTATGTAGTAGAGTTGGAGACAGCAAAAGGGATATATGATAGGCTAGCAGAATTATTCTTTGAAAGCACGACAGGAAAAATCATATCACTAAGATTTGATCTATGCAAATTGAAAGCATCAAAGTATGAAGTGATATCTACATGTCTCACAAAAGCATCTCAGATAAGGAATCAACTTCAAGATCTAGGAGAGATGATATCTGATAAAGAAATGATTACCATTGTTCTAAATGCTATAACTGATGAACAAGGAAACCTTGTATCAAAGGCCTATGTAAAGGAAAAAAATATCCCATTCAATAATTTGTGGTGACTATGCAAGAGTGAAGAAAACAAGTTGAAGGCAAAAAGTGATACAGGATCTAATGAGCAAGGTCAAACATTTGTTGCCATGTCAAGATGCAAAGGAATATTTGGCAGGTTTGGTCCTCAGAAAAAGAAGAAGATCAATATGTCTCAGATCCAATGTTATGGGGGTCAAGGATATGGGCACTACAAGAGAGATTGCCTTAAGCTCACGAAGGATAGCAATAAAACGAATAAGGGAAGAAGCCCATATCACTAAAGAAGAGGAAGAAATGCAAAAAGGAGAAAGTAAAAGAACTCTACTATTTTTTAGATGAGTTTTTCCTCACCAAGTTCTTCTCAAGTTTATGTATAACTATCATGTTAGGGATCATTAGAAGCGTGATAGGATGCATCATTGCATCATAAAAGCATTAAAAAGCAAGAGCTCATGACATCTGTTAAAGATTGTAACTAGGTTCGGTCTTCATAAATTGTATTTGAATCAATATTTATTGTACTTGTCAAAAGAATAGAGAAAAGGATTTTATATTATTATTAAATGACTTATTAAAGCATGGGTTTCATGCTTGGTTCATATTATTTTAAGTCAAAGTCCCCATTGTGGACTTATAGGATTTATTTTGAGTTTATAGAGTCATTACAGATTTAAATTGACCCATACTGGGCTTTTGAATCATAATGGCATGTGTTTCTCTCCTTAATGGCATGAGTTACACTCCCGTAAATGGCATATGTTACTCTTTCTCAAAGCATGTGTACTGCTCCTCCTTTATGAAAAGAATTCATTACTCCTCCTATATATGTATCTCATACCATCTCCTCTTCCTACTACTTGTGCATTGTGAAAGAAGAATTCAAACTTGAGAGAGCAAATTGGAGAGACTTGAAAAAGATTGCGAGAGAGAGAGAGACATGGAGAGTAAGAGCAGAACTTGGTAAGCCAAGCTTGTTGAGAAATATAGGGTGGAGATATTAGATAATTTCTCTTATAATGATAATTTCTTGTGAGGAATTTTTACTTTTCTTAATTAGGTTCTTCTTGTACTTGATTATTATTATGTGTTCATCTTCATCAAACAACTAACAAACCATAAAGAACAATGAGCCAAAGAACACAAGATGTAGGCAATCAGCCAAGGCCAAAACCTCTCCAACCTGAGGAGAAAACCTACAAGAATTCTTCTTCTTATAGAATCTTTAATTGATGAA
Organism: Pinus albicaulis; assembly: GCA_034641835.2. NCBI lineage: Eukaryota > Viridiplantae > Streptophyta > Pinopsida > Pinales > Pinaceae > Pinus > Pinus albicaulis. Next base: position 783,721,208 of record CM076572.1, read on the forward strand.
TTCCAAGACCTAGACCCTTAACCAAGACCAAGTCAATGCTTCCTCTTTTAATAGCTTCTCCTTCCAACAACTTCGACCTACTCAGCAACTGCAACTGCAGCTACAACTTTGACTTGCCCAAAAACTGCAGCTTCAATTGCAACTTCAACTTTCCAAGAAACTGCAACTTTGACTTTCCCAGAAACTACAACTTCAACTTTCCAAGAAACTGCAACTTTGACTTTCCCAGAAACTGCAACTTCGACTTTTCTTTGCATGGGTAGATTCTCCCTTCTAGAGAACTCAACTTCCAAAACAACTCTTGTTAGTAACCTAACTTCACTTCTGTAACTCGATTTCACAGCAGCTAGATGTGCCCTAATTTCTTTGCACGTGTGGAGATAAGTAGCCCAAAAACAAATCCAAAATAGCTCGACTTTTCCTCCTTCCTTTGTCTTCTTCTTCTTCGCATTTCTTCTAGTCCTTATGATCGAACTTATGTGAGTGTGAAGTGTCTCCAAATGAGGCCGAAGTCTTCTTTATATAGGCTTCTCAATGGGTCGAATTTCTCCTTCAGGCCGACTTGTCTCCCCATGTAGGCCGACTTGATCTTTGTGCCATGACGAGGTCTTGGAAGGTCTTTTGACTATAAATTTTCTTTTATAATATGTAACATTCCCAATAGGGTCTTTAATACATGACAATGACTTTATGACTTTATGACAAACCTAGAAGCACTCAATGGGTGCTTGACCAATAAAATAAATTCTCCTGAGCATGAAACCCATGCTTCAAGACTCACAATAATAAATTTATTTTTTTTTTCATTAAATACATAAAATCATGATTACATATGTCATTATGAAGACCGAACCTAGTTACATATTTCAACACTCCCTTTTAACTAGGGAGGTGTTCATAATCCATACAAGGTACTTGGACATTCTCAATCTAAAAAATTTTCATAAAAAGAGTCAGATTCGTAACTCATTTGTATAGCATCAAATCATTAAGCATTGTCACATAGCAAGGCCTTGACTAACAACTCATCTCTCCATAAGATCAGAGCACAATGCTGGCGAGACCAATCATTTATAGACACCCTCATCATTGTCTATCTCAGAGCATAACCCACTCGAGTTCTCTCAGAGTATGTTCCACTAGGACTATTCTTATCTTGGATTCCCAATCCTCAAATAATATCGGTCCTCTACGACTACTCTTATCTTGGATGCCCTACCACATCCTCAAAGAGTATCGGATGCCAAATGCTTACCCAATCCTCCATTATATCTTCCCAAGTGAAGACGAGAATGATGTGTCTATCTCTCCCTCTCAATTAGGGAGGATATGGCCATTCTAGTGAAGGAATGTACCCAAGCTCCCTCTTAATCATGGATTTGACCAAGTTCCCTCTTAACTAGGGACTTGCTTTCAGTAGCTCTTTAGGTGGAGATCATGGGACAACCAGCAACTTGAAGAGCTCCTCCTTTCAATGTCATGAACTTCTTTTTCTTTATTCAGGAGTCTTCATCCTTTTGGGACTTCTTCTTAGGGAAACGACCATCCACCACCTTCATTCATGAAGCATGTCAATCATGTCATCCTTTTGTTTTATTGGAAAGTGATACATTAGTCCATATCTGGCCTTTCCTTCATACCGTGCTACCTTCTTCACATCATGTTTCCTTCGGGATCTCTCATCCTACCACATGAGTATCAGTTGTAGATGACATCTACAGCTCTTCCCTCGGTAGGCCCTGCATTAGCCCATCCAAATATTGTTAGATCTAAGACTTTCGTGATCCATAATGTAGATAAATGTCTTTTGTATTAATCACATCACCTTGTCCTAAGGATGAACCAAATTAGATGGTTCGAAACGTCGACCAAATCCTAATGATGTGATTAATCCGAAAGACATTTATCTACATCCAGATATTGTTCAAAAATCGAAAATGAACATTAAATCAAAAATACCTTTGTGATGGTCTTTCATCATGACATCTCCTTGCTTGCATCAGCATCCTGCATATGTATTGACACATCTCCAAAAATATATACAACGTCAAGGGTCTCTTTCTTTTTCAGCTTATCAGGATCTTCATATCTTTCCCATGGAGATATCATAGTCAAATATTCTAGTCCTTGGATGTTGATTGCCTTCTCCATAGTGGCGTTTTTCATGATCTCTTCCTTTCTTTATTCACACATTTACTTCTAGGAACTTCCATTCATAGCTCCTTCAACTTTGTCAACCACCTCATATTTCATATGAGGAAATATTTTGTTGATTTCATCTAGTGAATGTGTGAACCATGCCTTCGTGCATCCTTTCCCGGGAGATGATCCTTTCTTTTGATCATGCTCTTGAGGTAGAGCACTCATTCATGATATCTGAAACCATATGACATGACTCTATTTTATCAAGTACAAGCATACATACCTCATCTCTTTCTTTTGGTCATTTAGACCAGTGTTATCAAAACCGAACCAGTTCTGAAAAACCGGCCGGTCCGACCGGTTTGGAGGCAAAACCGGTCTGAACCAGCCCTCCAAACCGGAAATGACCGGTTCAGTACTGAACCGGTCGGTTCCGTACCGGTCCAGTTCGAACCGGTTCAGAGACCGGTTCCACCAATTCACAAGCCTGGGCACTAATTTTTATTTTTTTTTCCTAATTACTAACGCTGCCCTAGGCCCCCCTAAAGCTACTTAAACACCCCCACCCCCTCTATTTCACTCATACTATTCATTCGAGTCTCTTGCAATTCTTGAGCTGAGTTCGATGAGGAAAATTCAAAGAGTTTTTTGTAGGGTTGTTCTAAGGGAGATTTTTTGCAAATTCAAAGAGCTGATTGGAGTCTTGCAAAGTTGTTGGCTTGGCAGATTTTCGAGATACTTCAAAGATTTTTTTTTCCCAAAGATCTTTGGGTTTTCTTCAGTGGTTTTTGTAACTGGTAGCAGATTTTTTTTGTTTTGTTGGGGTTGCTACATAGTTGATTTCAAAAGATTTTGGAGTCGATTTTCTCCAAAATTTTAGAGGGTAAATCAAGGGCCATGGGAATCAAGCCATAATCCCATTGTATACTTGGATGCTACTCATTCTTTAGATGAGGATAAGGAGGACGATCAGGATGATGATTGATGATCGATGATTTGATCATTGATTTGTTGTAGTTGTAGCTTGTAGTATTGTAGGTTGTAGTATAATACTATGATCTATGATGTTATTTTAGACTATAAAGGCCTTTTAGAGCCTGCTTCTTGATGTTTGTAACATTTTAAGTTCAACGATGTTTTGCACTAAGTGCTATTTTGGTTGTATGCACTATTACTTGCTATATAAATGAGAACTTTTGCATATTTGTGTATAAATGGTTTGGATTCATATGGATGGACATGAATATATTTGTTTTTTCTTTAAAATATGAATATTTTATGTATTTTTGGTAAACCGGTTTTTTTCCTGGTTTTTTTCCAATTCCAACCGGTTCCCGGTCCACAAGGTTTTCCGATTCGATGACCGGTTCAGTTCCGATAACATTGATTTAGACTTCCTTCGACAGCTTCCCTGATTGAAAGGACTTCAATCCCTTGACCTCTTTCACTTCTTTTGACATCATACCATCATCCCATGAATCCCGTAGACCTTCTTCACTTCTTTTGACATCATACCATCATCCCATGAATCCCATACAAGTTGGAATTCCCCGCGAGACACTTGCTTCTTCCAGTAGGTGAACCTTCCAATGAAGATTCCAACGAAGGATCTTGATCATCCTCATCCTGCAAATGCTCCTTTTGAATGATGTATGATGAGCTTTATACTATATGACTTTCTTTTTCCCATAAGTACAACTTATGCTTCTAATGAGGTTACCAAGAGCTATATCCCTCTATAGGTGACAGCCATAGACTTCTATTTCAACTATCTTTCATGCTTCTTTATGACGAGCTCTTGCTTTCAACTGTATGCTTCTATGATGCCATCTCCTAACATGATGCATCCTATCATGCTTCTCATGCTTCCTACCATGATAGCTATATTTCACAAAAAGTGAAAAGAACTAGATGGAGAAGACTTATCTCAATAGTAGTAGAGATCTATTACTTCCTCTTCCTTGGATTTCTTATTTTCAGATTCTTCCACTTCTTCAGTGATATAGGCTTTTTCCCTTCTTCGTTTGTTGTTGTCCTTCTTGAGCTTAGGACAATCTCTCTTGTAGTTCCCATATTCTTGACATCCATAACATTGGATCTACGACATATTGATCTTCTTCTTTTTCTGAGGACCAAACTTGCCAAATTTTCCTTCTCCTCTTGACATGACAGCAAATGTTTGAACCTGCTCATCTGATCCTACATCACTTTTTTCCTTCAAACTACTTTCTTCCATCTTGTATAGTGACCATAAATTATTGAATGGGATAGCTTTCTTCTCTTCATAGGTCTTTGATACAAGGTTACCTTGTTCGTCAATTAGTGCACATTTAGAACAATGGTAATCATTTCTTTATCGAATATCATCTCTCCTAGTTCTTGAAGTCGATTCCTTATCGGTGAAGCTTTGGTAAGACATGTGGATATCCCTTCATCCTTTGATGCTTTCAACTTGTATAGTTTAGATCCTAGTGATATGACTTTTTCCATCGTGCTTTCAAAGAATAGTTCTACTAGCTTATCATATATCTCTTTTGATGTCTCCAACTCTGCTACATAGGAGATGAGGGAATCCTTGATGGATTCTAGAAGAATCCTTTGAGCCCTTAGATCCTTTTCCATATATTTAGATAGAGCTTGTTCTTCAGATGGTTTGGAAACTTTTCCATTAACATGATTAATAACTTCATTTTCTTTGAGGACTCAGTCTATCCTCCTTTTCCATTCAAGGAAGTTCGAAGACCCAGCCAACTTGTTGTTTTCCTTGCAAAATGGAGTCATTTTACTAGATTTAGTTATATAGATAAAAATACTCACTTGTCAAGTGAAGATGAACTTCTTCAACTTGATGCCTTTATTGATGATGATTGATGATGCCTTGATGTCTTTGATGATGACAACGCCTTTGATCTAGCTTTCCTTTGAGTAGAGATAGGGTCTTTTGAGGTTTCTTTCCTTGAGATGATGATTTAAGCGAGGATCCCAAGAATTCTTTAACTGTGAACTTCTTCTTCGATCGATCTAGGGTTTTAACACTTCCTACAAGATAACGGAGTAGCCTTTATCTTCAAATTGCCTTGGAGATGAGAGGATCTTCTTGATTCTTTGATGCCCTTGATATCCTTCTAGATCCTTGATCTTTGAGAGCTTGATTGTCCCTTATTGAGTTTCCCTTCCTTGACTTGTTACCTTATAGCTCTGATACCATGTTGAGAAATCTAGCGCTGAGATATTAGATGATTTCTCTTAAAATGACAACTGCTTGTGAGGAATTTTTACTTTTCTTAAATAGGTTCTTCTTGTACTTGATTATTATTATGTGTTCTTCTTCATCAAACAGCTACCAAACCATAAATAAAAATGAGACAAAGGACACAAGATGTAAGCAATCATCCAGGGCCAAAACCTCTCCAACCTGAGAGTAAAACCCACAAGAATTATTCTTCTTATAGAATCTTCAATTGACGAATTCCAAGACCTATACCCTTGACCAAGAACCCCTTCAAGCCCAAGACAATGCTTCCTCTTTGAATAGCTTCTCCTTCCAGCAACTTCGACCTACTCAGCAACTACAACTACAACTTCGACTTGCCCAGACACTGCAACCAGAAACTGCAGCTTCGACTTGCCCAAAAACTGCAACTTTGAGTTGCCCAAAAATTGCAACTTCGAGTTGCCCAAAAACTGCAACTTCGACTTCTTTGCTTGGGTAGATTCTCCCTTCTAAAGAAATCAACTTCCAAAACAGCTCTTCTTGGTGACCTAACATCACTTCTGCAACTCGGTTTCACTGCAGCAATATGTGCCCTAATTTCTTCGCATGTGTGGAGAGAAGTAGCCCAAAAACAAATCCAAAATAGCTCGACTTTTCCTCCTTCCTTTGTATTCCTCTTCTTCGTACTTCTTCTAGTCCTTATGATCAAACTTCTGTGAGTGTGAAGTGTCTCCAAATGAGGTCAAAGTCTTCTTTATATAGGCTTCTCAATGGTAAAAGCTTGCAATGCATCAACTGCAGAAATATGTCGATTCCCAATCTTCTCGATGAGAACCTGTTCATTTATAGGCAACATAAGTTCAACCCATTTCCAATGAATTTTTGCAAGCTGTAGATTATCCGGAACATCAACGAGTCGGTCTATTGAAAAATTTCCATCTGCAACAGTACCCTTGAGATCTCCAAGTCCATGAATCCAATTTAGAAACAGATGGTGGCAGCTGATAATTAAGAATAACATGTAAAAATAAATAGGTGCCCAAGAAGAAGTAAAAGGGCCTTCAATTTCGAACATATATCCAACCCCTGCATTTCAAGTCTAGCTGCAGATTCAGAAAGAATTAGATCACAAGCAAGATGATGGTACAAAACATGAGTATCTTGCAAGCAAACTTCCTGAATTAGCTCCTGCTTAATAGCTTCAGCTATGGCTGATAACAATGCTTGTTGAAGTTGACAATCTTCATGGTATGCCAGGTTTATACATGAAAAAGTAGGCATCCACACAAATGTGTTTTGTGTGTGGATCCATGGCTCACTGCCTTTTGCAATCATATATGAAAGTAACGTGCAAGCTATGTTTATGTTCCCTTGTCTAAAGGAGTGTAAGTGCTAAACATATCATGATTGATGTATTCCTCTACCATGTATTATTCTTCCCTTTCTTTCATTATCATCACATACATCATCAAATTTGTCATCCTGTGTATTCAATTTATATCCCAGCTCATTATATTGTGATGACCTGTTTAAAGTTGTTGTTACAGTTTTTATGTTTCTTTGTGTGTGTGAGCTCTCCTGGACAGCTTCTGTAGATTGTCTACCCATGAGTACCCCACTAGGCCCATATGGTCTCAAAATTGTATCTTCCTGGTCTTCTCCTATCTCTTCACTATCCTCCACAATTTTTCTAGATCTTGTTTTCGTATTTAAATCAACTGCAACTGCATGCAAAAACTTACTCTGAAAACTTACACAGAGAACGTCTTTGAAATAACCTGAAATCCCCCTCGATTGAAACCTGTCATGATGCCAGCATTCATGCCATTTTCATCTTGGTCGCTTCCTTGATCCATTTCACCTTTATTATCTAGTATCATCCCATGTTTTCCATTTTCTTTGGTAGTATAACCCGCATGTTCTTTTCTGAGATGAAAATTTAATTTATATTCGCAACCCACATAAGGACAGGAAAATGGACAATCTGAAAGGACAGAACCATATAGTGAAGTTGGAACTCTTGGATGAGAAAACTCCCTTTTAGTCTAAGGGGGTAGCTTCACCACGATAGCCAAATTCCTCTCATGTGTGGACTTAATGTGAGCTTTTAACTTGTATTCACCTGCATATCTTTTTCCACATTCTTTCAGTGGACAAATATGATAGTTCTCTAATGAATATGTTTGCATGTGCTCGCATGTTAAAATCCAAAGAAAATGCCTTGCCACAAACTTCATGTGGACAGGTAAAATGTTTTTCTCATATGGATAAGAAAATGTTTCTTCAACTTGGAGCTATCTAGAAATTTCCTGCCACATCCTTCATAATGAAAAACGTGTAGTCCCTCCTCGTGCACATGTGAATGCTTCCTCAAAGCATCTCTAAAAATATTTCTACAGCCTTTATAGCTGCAAACGGAGACCCTTGGGGGAAGAGGTTCGAGCCCTAGCTCGTTCTCTTGCTGCCCTACAGAGATGATAACACCCTGAATTTCTTCTTCTTGCTTAATAGTGTCAATCTTTTCTTCTTCCACTGAATCACAGCTTATGCAGTGAGATTGACCAATCTAGACTTGCTGTCCTGTAACTTTTCCATATTCAGCATTTGTAACTACTAAATGATCTGAAGCAAATGTTTGAAAACCACCATCATGCTTCTTTTTTTCTTTTACTACATTTTCACGAGCACTTGTCTGCTTCTTGTATATCCATGACCAATCATTGGAGCGTGCCTTTGCCCCTGGTTCAGTTTCTCTTGTATCTCATTTTTTTGTCTTGGGCTCACTATTAGTATCACTCAATTTGTTTTTATTGCAGCTAGCCCAAAAATCATTCCATTTCCTTGTAATTTCTTTTTGTTGTGTCTTCTTATCATTAGGTTCAAGAGATTGATCCCTTTCATTTTCCAATTCCTCTAATTTTGTAAGAGCCACTCTGTTCCAATATCGCAGTTTTTCTATAGTTTCCGCTTGCTGCTCTTCCAGCTTCCTCCGAGATTCTACATGCTGCTTGCCAAAAAATGATTCCAGTTGTTCCATCTTCTAACACCCTCCAGGCTGGCAGGAGAGCCAGCTCTAATACCACTGTAGTATTCTATGGAAAGTTTGCCCTAGGGTTCCTTAGATAGCTAGGGTTTTCAACAAATTAATGATACCATGAACAGCACAATTCATAAATGAGCAATTATCATTAGTTTTCCAATAAGTAGGACTATTCGGATCAGTGTTCAAAATGCAATAGTAAATGTCATAATCTAGCCATGAATTTTGACAATAATTCCAATATAAGTTCCAGAGTTAGATCAACAATGAACATATCTCGTGCTTCCTACAATTGACCTGGGTTACCTTATACTAGCCATCGGACTAAAACCACCCTGTGATTTCTAACAGGTAATTTTCCCAGTCTGCTACAAGAAAGTGAGCCAATAGCTGCTAGGCTTGTTTTAAAAAAACAGTACCAATCTTCCTTAGGATAGTAACCAATTGTGTAAGCATTTGACCAAAGCTCTGACCTCAAATCTGCCTCTAGAAATTCTCAGACCTGCCACCTATACTAATTAACCCTGAGTACCCTCAGGAAGACTCGATGACAATCTCTGCCTTAGGAAATCACAGTCTATGGTAGGACTTTTGGCATTGTTTGCTTCAGGACAAATTTCACTCAGCCTTAGTGATTCGTATACCTCTGGAAACTCGTCACTTCGCCTCAGAACAGATCCGCACGAACTCAGAAATATTATGGTTGTCTCAGGAATAACTTCAGACCTATTGCTCCAGGAACCCACACTGTTTTTCGGGAAATTCGGGTATATTATCGCGAGTTGATGGACGTTTGAAAATCTCATTCAAATCATAATTTCTTCATAGAAGACCTCCCATCAACTACAGAGGGCTCAGTCCTCCTCAATGTGTATCCTCATAATCAATTCGTCGGGCTTAGGATGGTTGTCGGTTGTCCTCGCTCAAATCCTTTAATCAACTACACTAATGGGGTCGATTTCCTGGTTGAAATGAAGTTTGTCTTTGTTCAGAAGATTTCAGATTGCTTTCGGAAGAAAATCGTTGTCTGCCAGGGAAACTTTGCATGACAGAGTTTCATTCTAACGCTGACGTTTTGGTCAAGATGCATATCTCATTGGGGGAGCCAAGTTGGGCCTCAAGAAGGTCGTTGCCTTAGGTCTACTCACAATTCTGCCCCAAAAATCTCACTGGATATATAGAGAAGACACAAAAATGATCCTTGATCAAACACATGAAAATGCTTGTTCTTTCCACCATTTTTTGTCGTTCTTCTGCTAGATAATTTCCCTGCTTTTCCATAACAGAACAAAGAAGAAAAAACGAAATTTACTAACTAGGGTGGAATCTTTCACCACTCAAATTAGTAGAGTAAAAGGGGTCTTAAAACCCTCAGAGCCTCAGGCTCAAAGAAAAACAGAGATAAATGATCCAATCCAATGATGCCTCAAATGAATCCAAGCACTTTGTATTTATAGATTTCCATGAGGGGACTTTCTCAATTAATTGAGTGAAATTCACAGCAAACCCCAACTTTGGGCAACTTGCCCAAAAAATGGGTATTTTGGGGTTTTCCCCTTTATCGAGGGCTATAGCCTATGGTGATTGATAGGCTACTTCATCCCATGGCCCAATTAATCCCTCGGGGACATTACACTTAATCCACTTCAAGACAGGATTAGATTTATCGAGGACTCTATCCTTCATCAGAAGGCCAATTAATCACTCGGGTGCATTACACTTAACCCACTTCAAGACAGGAATAGATGTGGTGTCGCTGAGTTTAATCAAACACAGGGACGAAAATCCACCTCAGTCTCAACCTTCAAATGGCTCTGTTATTATTGATTTAAGTAGTTATGCCTTAGATCCTTCACGTCAGCCTCAGATGGTAACGTTCAATGTTTGACCAGAGACTACGTGGCTGGACAGACAATAGAAAAATGACTTTGAAGCCTAGATAAGGGCCTCACTGGCCTCTGTTTGCCTTCAGTGCCTCAAGGGGGGGCACAAGAAATCACAAAGGATCCACTGCCTCAGAAAACTCTTCAATTGAAACCACAGGGAAGACTTTCATTGCTCTAAAACAAAGCTTATTGATCAATCATAGAGAATTTCTTCCTTGCTAGCCAAACAGACCCAAGTTGTTCCCAAAGGCTGTGGTATAACAAAAAAGAGAAAGAAGGTTACTAGCTAGGGTTGAATCTCTCACCCGTCACCAAAACTAAACAAAGAAGAAGGGATCTTAAAACCCTCAGAGCCTTAGGCTCACAAAAACAGAAATAATTCAATCCACAATGATGATAAAATGATTCTAACTCTCCTTTATTTATAGATTCCTCATGAGAGTCTTTCTTCCTTGATCTAATGTGAGGGGTTACAAGTGTAGCCCCCAAAAATTGGGCTTGTTGCCCCAACTACACCAAAATTTACCCAATGCTGCTCCAAACACATTGGATAATGAGTTCCCCCCTTTATCAATGACTATAGCCTACAGGTTTGGATAGGCTACTTCGTCCTCCCTTGGGCAATTAATCCATAGGGAATATTACATATTGAGTATTGACTATTATGATGTGGATGCAACTTGTTTTACTCTGGTTGAGCTGAACTGTGGTGTGATTTGAAGTATTTTGGTCCATTATGATACGAAATTGTAATTCTAATTTCATTTACAATGTGCATCGAGTCTCTAGGTTCCTGAAGGAAATAAATTTTTCCTATCCAAAATATGTCAAGGGGCCCTTCATTGTCCATAAACCTCTCTAGCCCTGATTTTTTGTTCCAATGAAGGTTCCTTTCTTTCAACTAGGCTTAACATAAATTGTCACAAGCTCCTTGATAGAAACAAATTTTAAAATGAAATAAACAAAAATAAATTATCTATTTGAAAAAATTAGTAGAGATACATGAAACAATTCAACCACTATCAACCAATCTAGGGCAATGAAATGTTAGTATTCTGCATTCCAAAAGCCCTAATAATATTCATGACAAAAACAATTAGCAGCCATGGTCAACATGGGACAAGAAAACATTTGAAAGGGTAGACAACCATATTGGACACCATGCAAAAGTCTATCAACTAACAATAACATTAAATTTCCATGAAACTTTGCAACTACTTATAGATGAAGAACTGAAAACTGAACCTAGTTTACTTGCACCAAGATACATAGCTTCTTAACAACTTATAAGTAGCGGAATAAAAGCACAAAGATAGAAACACAACACATAAATTGACACACTTATTTTTCTAAGAAAACCCAACAGGGAAAAACCTGCTTGCTTGATGTGTCTAGACCTAAGTTGCACGATACGGGGATACGAGTACGAGTACGAAACGTGACCCCCCCTAAATTTTGGAAATATATATATATATATATATATATATAAGAAATATGTGCAATCATAAAGCATACATGATACATTTTAATTTATTAAAATATGATTAAATTGTCCAATGTCAATGTACAAACTATAAGTCTCTAAATTTACATGACATTTACTCATGAATGATCATATAATGAAAATAGAAATATCCAAAATCAGCCACGAGAAATTTCTAATTTCTTGTCTCGTGCTTGATTGCGAGTCTCCTCCTGCATAGTGGAACGACCTTAGTGCTCTTGATTAAATACAAGTTCCATACCATAGCACCCTAGGTGCTCTTGATTATTGGGAGTCTCCCCTGCATAGAGGGCTTGGTTCTCTTGATTAAATACAAGTTACAGACACTAGTACATGACAAAATGCAATGGAAACATTGCAATCTTTCTAATCCTGAAATCCTAAAAAAATGATAAGTTTGCTGGATTTTGAGTGAGATCTAAAATTCTACTTCCTCCATACGAAATCCAACGAGGGAGAAACCACTCTCAAACATCCTGAGTCATTTCATGGTAATGTTAAAAATTTAAGTAAAAGGATGAAAAGGATTTAAGAATTTAACATTACCATGAACTGCATATCAACACTAGGACCATAGGCTTGAACATTAGGCTGCCCTACTCAAAAAAAATTGTTTCCAATCTTCAATAGCTCCCTCTATCACTCCTGAAATGGCAGGGGAGCGAAAACAAAAAAATAAAATAAAAAAACTTAAGAAAAATAAGTCACTTTACTGCAGAAACGTGGTTGTATGACCTAGAAACACATTTCAAGTCGTACTGGGCCACGTTTCCCCCACGTGAAACGTGGAAGTACGGCCTGAAACGTGTTTCCAGGCCATACGATACACGTTTCAGTTTCGTTTCCTTGAGGAAACGACCCCCTGGGCAGTGTCTATTGAATGTTCTTAGGGAAATTGAAACTTTTACAGAGCAATGTGTCTCTCTTGAGAAAGTGTTTTACTTCTCACACAATTTTCGGTTGATATAATTGATCTTGGCCTGCCTTAATGACTACTTGATCTCGGTTCCTGCACACAATTCTTCCTCTATTGCCTCCTTGACTTGCTCTGCAAACCCTGTTGTCTTGCTTCAATTCTGCTCCTCCATCTTTGCACACATGAGCCCCTTATTCCTTATGCTAATCTCCTATTTCCTAACACACTTCAACCTCCTATTCTTTAGGATCCCAACTTGTCTCTCCTGCGCACAATCAACTCCTAAATCCTAGCGCACTTGTGGCTCCTATTTCTTAGGATACAATTCCTACGCTCCACAATAAAGGCTCTCTCACAAACTCATGAGCTTTGTATTGTCACAAACCTTTGTGCACAAAACATTTGTAATTTACTTGTGCCTTCGTCCTCTCTTTATAGGTGAACTCCAATCCATGCAAGGAGGCCCAGCTTAATTTAGAACTCAAGCTCTAATAGCAAGTTAACTGAGAGTGTTACTCGCACTCCTTCCAATCATCACTAGAGTTGTTAAGTCGTGCTCTCTCCAATCACCATTGGAGATCTAACTCGCTCTTCCTTCAATCAAGACTAAAGACTAACTCACTCTAACTGAACTACTAACTGCCAACTTTTTTTGTAGTCAAACTAATGAAGACTCCACTTAACTAAAGCTCCAACTCTATGCATGTTAACTTGATGATTAGTCCAGTAACTGGAAATAACTAATCCTAATTGAAGTTTAACTCATGAGGACAACTCGAGGTCGTCATTGGCTAAGGCACAAGCCAAAAGACCTTGCTTGCTACATTTTCAACACTCCCTCTTAGCGGGGAAGGTACTTCTGGAAGAACGTCTTCCACCTAGATCTATCTCTAACACTACCACATTATATGTTGTTGCAGTTGCTCCCTCTGAACTAGAAGACTTCTCTGCTTCCTGTTGTGGAATCTGATCTAAAGACCTATTCTTTCCAACCATGCTCTCGATTCTATCACCTCAGTCATAAGTGCTTACTCTGCCTTAAGTTGGTACTAGGAGGTCCAACTCTCTTTTGATCCTCCCTAAACAACTTGTCTGCCCACTTGGCTCGAAGTCTCCCTATAATGGGAGTCACTGACTGAGTGGTTGCCTCCACTTGCCCTGGGCTCTCCTCCTCATCATCATGTTGGTCGACCCAACTGCCAACTAGCCGAGACTCAAACTTAGATATTGTTTGAGGCTCCTTCTTGAGTTGCTTCTTCTTAGGTACTCTGACTTGCTCTTGCTCTAAGGACTCCCTCAAAGCTCTACTCTCCTCAACTATGACTTCTCTACTCTGCGCACTTCCTGCCTTGTTGCTCAAGGTTGCATCTGTCAATACCTAAAACTTGTAAAGATTCTTCATCCTCACACCTATCTACTTCACACATCCAAAAGCTAAGTGCTTGAGGTAATCCTTACCTCTGCTGAAGATGACATCATAACCCTTTTCCTCAAGGGTAGCTACTAAAACAAGGTTTTGCTTCAGGCTTGGAACATAGGGGACATCTCTGAGACGGAGAGAGCTACCCAACTCCCTCTCAAAACTAACAGTACCAACTCCCCTAATTGCATATTTGATATCATCTCCTAGCTCAATCTAAAGCTGCATGTCCTTCTATTTAGGTAGCTGATATACTTCTTATTCCCAGTCATGTGGAAGGATGCTCCTGAATCAATATATCATACACCGTTGTATGTTGAGCTTGCCATACAAGCTATCAATGAGAAATCTTTCTCGAACTGGGCAAAAAACACATCTACCTCCATTGATGCAGCTACATGATCCTTAATGGACTCCTCCTTTCAATTACGACACTTTGTGGCATAGTGTCTGAACTCATGGCAATGGAAGCACTTGATCTTGCTCAAATCCTTCCTCTTCTCGCCCTTCTGACTGGGCTCGGCCTCTCCTTGGCCCCTCTTGCCCTTAGCTTTGCTACCTTTGCCTGTCAGGGAAAAGTTCTCCTCATCCTCTGCTAGAGCTTCTCTACTAGCTCTAGTTCCTCTCCAGATTTATTCTTAAACACAATCACTCCATAACCTTTTCCCAACTAGGAATATTCTCTCTGCTACTTACTACATCCTAAAAAATATACCAAGACTTATGGAGTCCCAGAAGTGCAAGACTCACAAGGTCTTTTTTTGCTACTATTTTTCCCACACCACCTAGCTCATCTCGAACCCGAGTGAACTTTGAAAGGTATGTGATTATGGGCTCTCCTTTGCTCATCCAGATACTTCTTAGCTTCTCCTTGAGAGCAAGCTTCTTAGCATCACTAGAACCCCAATACAAATCTAAGATGGCTTTAAATATCTCATATGTAGTCTTCTTCTCATGGAGATGAGGGATAATATGGTCTCTAATCCCCTAAAGAATGATCCCCCTTGCCTTGGGGTCATTCTTGTTAGTTGGGCCAATTGTTGGGCATCTGTAAGTGGCACTATTTATTGTTTCACAAACTCTAGCACCCCATTATCTTCCAACGCCACTAATATTCGCTCCTTCCATGCACAGAAATTTGAAGCTCCCTCTAAACTGTGATCTAACCTTAGTCCTAGGAACAACATAATGTTATCCAAAGAATTTCCCTACTCTGCTCTTCAAACTCTAGCGCTAGCTTTCCTGACTAATCTGCGCTCTTCAATAGCTGATCAAGTTGGTGTTGGTATTTATACTGATCTCTGCTCTGATACCATGTTAAATTTCCATGAAACTCTGCAACTACTTAGATGAATAACTGAAAATTGAACCTAGTTTACTTTCAGCAAGATACACAGCTTATTAACAACTTATAAGCAACGAAATAAAAATACAGAGATAAAAACACATCACACAAATTGGCATAGTTATTTTTCTCAGGAAACCCTACAGGGAAAACTTGCTTGCTTGATGTGGTTATTTTATTGATTGTTCTTGGAGCAATTGAAACTATTACAAAACAATATTTCTCTCTTGAGAGAGTGTTCTGCTTCTCAAACAATTCTCAACTGATACAATTGATCTTGGCCTGCCATGATCACTACTTGATTTCGATTCCTGCGTGCAATTCTTCCTCTACTGCCTCCTTGACTTGCTCTCCAAACCCTGTTGCCTTGCTTCAATTATGCTCTTCGTTCCTTGCACACTTGAGCCCCTTATTCCTTGCGTCAATCTCCTATTTCCTAGCACCCTCCAAGCCCTATTTTCTAGTGCAATTGTTCCCTATTTATTAGCACATTGTAACCTCCTATTCTTTAGGACCCCAGCAGCTCCTCTCTCCTACGCACAAACAACTCCTAAATCCTAGCACACTTATGGCTCCTATTTCTTAGGACACAATTCCCGCGCATCACAATCAAGGCTCTCTCACAAACTCGTTTGCTTTGTCTTGTCACAAACCTTTGTGCACAAAACAATTGTAATTTACTTGTGCCTTCTTCCTCTCTTTATAGGTGAACTCCAATCCATGCAAGGAGGCCAAGCTTAATTTAGAACTCAAGCTCTAATAGTGAGTTAACTAAGAGTGTTACTTGCTCTCCTTCCAATCATTATTGGAGTTGCTAACTCATGCTCTCTCCAATCAACGTTGGAGATCTAACTCACTCTTCCTTCAATCAAAGACTGAAGAATAACTCGCTCCAACAGAACCATTAACTGCCACCTCGATTGTAGTGAAATTGATGAAGACTCTACTTAACTGAAGCTCCAACTATATGCATGATAACTTGATGATTATTCCAGTAACTGGAAATAACTCATCCTAACTGAAGTCTAACTCATGAGGACAACTCGAGGTCTTCACTGGCAAAGTTACAAGCCAGAAGACCTTGCTCTCTACATTTTAAACAAACAATGTGATTATTCCTGGTTCAAGCCACATGGAGGTATTAAATTGTAACAAATGTCATCGATCCATCAACATTGGTGTTCTTGGCACTCATAAAAACATTTATTGATGTTTAGTAATGTGTTATAGCTAGAGTTGTCGTGGGTTGTTACCTCAAGTGTTTGGGAGCATGGTTTGTTGTTAAAATTGGCAACTAGGGCCAAACTCCACCTTGGACAGCGCATATGATGGAGATAATATTTTTATTGGATACCTCTTTTCGAGAGGTGCAAGATTGATCTAAAGATCATCTTGTTTGGATGAGCAGAAGTGTGATTTTGAATTTATTTCTCACACATGCAAATTGTCAACGTCGGCTAGAAGTCAAATGTAGGCTCATGAAGCCCAACAGATGTGTCTTTTCACCCTCATCGAATTGTATAAATAGAAGTGACCCTCACCTCATTTTGGACTTCATTCACTCACACATTCTTCTCTCTCCAAATCATATTAGTTCGCATAGCTTGGGTTTCTCTCTCTTCCTCTCCCACACGTGTGGCTAAAGGATGGATTTCAGGAGCAGATTGCAGGCCGCAAATTTCAGGGCATTGACCAGCTTTGACCAAGGGTCCGTTGATCGATTTTGACTGCGGTTTTCAAGTCAGATTTTCCGATTTTGTGAGTTTGTATTGTTGGGCATAGAAATCGAGGTGATTGGGGTAGTTTGACCTGAATTGACCGCAGGCTTGTTTGACTGCAACATTGAGTGAAGTTTCACTGAGTTAGACTGAAGTTTTCAGGACTGTTTTTGGGTTGACTTTGACTCTTCTTGGAGGCCAAGTTGACTAACTTTGACCGAGCTATCTTGGGGACGCTTTGTTGCTGATTTGACCAGTGTTGATTTTTGGTTAGGGTTGCAATTGATTGTTGTTGACTGCTGATTTTGATAGGACTATTTTGGGCAAGTTATTTTGATATTTGTCCTCTCTCTCTATACTAAACTATTGAAGAATAATTTGATTAAAGGGTTTTCCCCACATTGGGGTTTTTCCCTGGCATCCACCAAATATTGTGTCCTCTTGTCTTGGCTTGTCTTCTACTTATTGTTTATGTTCTATTTGCATTTACTATCATTGTTTATGTGATTGATAATCTGGAAATTGATATTGGGCTAATAAGGAAAATTGAAATAAATTTCTCTTGAACATAGAACGTACCATTGTTATCTAAAATTAACATGGTATTAGAGCCCGGGTGAATACTAAGCCCAAGAGTGACAAAAGCAATCACTAAGATCTGCTGGACAAGGACAAGAGTCAATGGATTCCTCATCTTACTTCAAAGAGGACAAGCTCAATGATAAATCTGATTATCATGCATGGAAGATGTCTCTAGACTTAAATTTGGAAGAGAATGATGTCATGGATTATGTGCAAGGAAAGATTGTTGAGTCTCCTTCTAATGCACCAGCTACCACTAAAACAAGGTACAAGAAAGGTGAGGTCAAAGCTAAGAAGATCATCAGGGATTCCATTCAAAAGCATTTGGTTGTTTACATTTTCGAGTTGGGCACATCTAAGGAGAGGTATGACAAGTTGGTTAGCATGTTCAAGGCTAGCAATGCAAACCAAATCCTCTTTCTCGAGAACAAGTTGAAGGACATCAAGATGGATAGAGGGGAATCCATCCAATCCTACTTCATGAGGATTACCGAAATAAAAAATGATCTTCTATCTAATGAGGAGGTTATTGCTGACCGGGAGCTCACTCTTATTGCCCTTGGAGGTCTTCCCCGAGCATGGGATGTATTCAATACCACTATCGTCAACAATGACAGGATTCCAGGTTTTGATGAATTGTTGAATAGATGCACTCAAGAAGAAACAAGGATGATAGAGAGAGACGTGCCTTCAAATAGGAATGATCCTACTGCATTCTCCACCCATGCTAAAAGGAAGAACAATGATGATTCAAAGAAAAAAAGTCAAGGAAGAAAGGGAAGATGCTTCAATTGTAACAGGTTTGGCCACTATGCTAGAGAGTGTCCTAATAAATGGGATACACCTCGAGATGATGATCACAACCACAACAATTTCAAGGGAAATGGAAATCAAAGGAATAATTGGTTCAAGGAAAAGAGAAATGCTCCAGCTGCACGATATGGAAATGGTCGACCTACTAAGAAGTCAAGAAACTCCAGGTATGAGGAATCTACAGTTGTAGATAAGCAAAATGAATTTTATATTATCTCTACCCTCACTACTACCTCTCCTCCAGACACGTTGGATAATTGGTTGATTGATAGTGGTGCCCCAAGGCACTTCACTGAGTACAAAGAGGCTCTCTCAAATTTGATTGAAAAGGAAACCAAATTGGAAATCATACTTGGAGACAATGCCACCTATAATTGGTTCAAGGGAAAGAGAAATGCTCCAGCTACACGATATGGAAATGGTCGACCTACTAAGAAGTCAAGAAACTCCAAGTATGAGGAATATAATGTTGTAGATAAGCAAAATGAATTTTATCTTATCTCTGCCCTCACTACTACCTCTCCTCCGGACACATTGGATAATTGGTTGATTGATAGTGGTGCTCCAAGGCACTTCACTGGGTACAAAGAGGCCCTCTCAAATTTGATTGAAAAGGAAACCAATTTGGAAATCATACTTGGAGACAATGCCACCTATCTCGTGAAAGGGACAGGGACTGTTAGTCTTCATTTAAATCAAGGTCAAATCCTTCATCTACAAGATGTATTATATGTACCTGACTTGAATAACAACCTAGTATCTATTTCTGCGATGGAAGACAAAGGCTTCAAGGTGGCATTTATTGATGGGAAGGTACGCATTTTGCAAAGGAACTTCAGAGATGCTTTTACTCTTGGATTTAGGGTTGATAGCCTTTATCAAGTTGGACAAAGCCTTTGGGAGCCATGACATGCAACACTTCTCTTCAATCCGAATTATGGCACCGGAGGTTCGCTCACCTTCATTATAAAGCTCTTCCCGATGCTAGGAAGATGGTCACAGGTATACCTGAATTCAAAGTTGATCATGAAGGTGTTTGTCAGGATTGTGCCGAAGGGAAACATACAAGGGGACCATTCCCCTCCAGTGATAGTAAGAATACCGACATTCTACAACTGATCCATTCTGATTTGTCTGGTATATTGCCTGTAACATCTTTGGGAGGATATTTGTACTATGCTATTTTTTTGGATGACTACTCTCGCAAAACTTGGATCTATTTCTTGAAGAAGAAGGACAAAGTGTTCAAGTGGTTCCGCTCTTTCAAAGCCTTGGTTGAAAATCAAACAGGGAAGAAGATTAAAGTATTGAGGACCAATAATGGAACCGAATATGAGTCAAATGAGTTTAATATCTATTGCAAAGAAGTTGGCATTAAGAGGGAAACCACTACTGCATATACTCCTGAGCAAAATGGAGCTTCTGAAAGGAAGAATCGAACCATCGTTGAATCTACTCGTGCCATGCTTCATCACCAAGGCCTATCGAAGTTTTTATGGGGAGAAGCTTCCAACACTGTCGTGTACGTTCAAAATAGACGCCCACATCAAGCATTGGACTCCAAAACTCCTGAAGAAGTTTTCACCGACAAGAAACCTGATGTTTCTCACTTTAGAGTTTTTTGGTAGTCTTGTGTATTTCCATGTGCTAAACGAAAAGAGAAGCAAGTTGGATGCATCTAGGAAGGAAGGAACAATTGTGGGCTACAGTGAAACTTCAAAGGCATATAGAATCTAAGTGCATGGTCAAAGGGAAGTGGAAATAAATCATGATGTCAACTTCGATGAAGATGTTGCCCTTGGGAAGGTTAGAGATCTTCCTATTTCAAAGAAAGACAAAGATGAAGATGCAAGAAAGCTGGAAGAACCAAAGGATGAATTGATGCCCGATGTTGAAGGGCCAATGGATCCAATTGGTCCACCTCTAGGTGAGCCCTCTTCCTCGAAAAGGAGACCCTCATGGCTCAGAGATACTCTCAAAGATTCCGAGAGACATATTGCACTGAGGGGGATATTTCGTGAGAGTAAGAAGTCGAACAGGTACCAAGGGTACTTAGTTACATTGAGCACCATTGTTCAATCTAAGCCTGGCACGTTTGAAGAAGTCGTGAAGCACCAAGTTTGGAAGGATACAATGAACGAAAAGTATGAGTCGATCATGAAGAATGATGTCTGGGATGTGGTCCCTAGACCCAAGGACAAGTCTGTTGTCACCTCAAAATGGCTTTACAAAATCAAACATGGAGTTGATGGGAGTGTTGAAAAGTTCAAGGCCAAGTTCGTTGCCCAAGGCTTCTCTCAAAAGGAAGGTGTGGACTATGATGAGATATTTGCACTGATTGCTCGATATACCATTGTTCGTTCGATTATTGCCCTTGCGGCCTCTCAATGATAGAGTTTACATCAAATGGATGTCAAAACTACTTTCTTACATGACTCGCTTAAGGAGGAAGTTTATGTACAACAACCTAAAGGGTTTGAAGTTCTGGACCGAGAGTCACATGTATGCAGGTTGAAGAAAGCCCTTAATGGGTTGAAGCAAGCCCCTAGGGCTTGGTATGAGAGGATCGACAACTATCTTATGAAGTTGGGGTTTACAAGAAGTGAAGTTGATCTTAGCCTTTACTTCAAGGTTGAAAATGACAGGCCTCTCATTTTGGTGCTCTATGTAGATGATCTCTTTCTAACAAGTGCAGACCCTCTCATTCATCAATGCAAGAGGGAGTTGACTTCTAAATTCGAGATGGACCTAGGGTTGATGCACTACTTCCTTGGCTTGGAGGTCTAGCAAAATTCAAGTGAGATTTTCCTTTCTCAAGGAAAATGCATTGTGAAGCAGATTGAAAGAATTGGGATGGTGGACTGCAAGCCTGTGACTACTTCGATGGAACTCAAATTCAAGAAGCTATGCGGAAGTGTTGTTGGGCCCGATTTGGGAAATCCTTCGAGTATCGTCATCTCATGTGGGCTCTGATGTTCTTGGTGAACTCCCGTCCAGACATATGCTTCGCAGTGAATACGTTGAGTCAATTTATAGTCGAGCCTCGTCACATACATTGGATTGCTGCCAAGAATCTTTTGAGATATCTCCGGGGCACAATCAACTATGGATTGAGATATATTGTCGGGAATTTGAGGCTCCATGGATATAATGATGTTGACTCAGCTGGCAATGTGGTAGATCGTAAGAGCACATCTGGATGTTGCTTCTCACTAGGTTCTGCTTTGATCTCCTGGATGAGCAGGAAGCAGAAATCGGTTGCTTTAAGCACCGTCGAGGTCGAATACATTGCAGCTAGTATGGCATGTTGTGAAGTTGTTTCGTTGAGGAAGCTCTTTAGTGAGTTGTTTGAGCATGTGTTGGATACCACCGTGATCTACTGCGACAACCAAAGTGGGATTCGTCTTTCAGAGAATCCTGTGTTCCATGACCGCTCTAAGCATATTAATATCAGGTACCACTTTATCCGGGATAAGATACAACGGGGAGCAGAAAAGCTCCATCACATTGGGACTGATGAGCAAGTCGCAGATATTCTCACGAAGCCCCTGGAGAAGGTCAAATTCTTAACCTTCCGTGAGAGATTTGGAGTCGTGGAAAGACCCTCATATGAGGGTCCCGCATGAGTTGGACATTGAGCTCTAGGAGCTCTGAGGGGGGCTTGGGGTTATTTCTTGGAGCTATGAGCGATAATAGGGTGAGTGGTTCACCTTCCCCTAGTGGTGCGTTGTGTACAGGGTGAGTGGTTCACCTTCCCCTATGATACCCCATGTTGGTTGACATATGCATAGGATGAGTGGTTCACCTTCTCATATGGCATATAAGTAGGATGAGTGGTTCACCTACTCCTGTTGGTGCCCCAGCACACATCCTACACATGTAGTCTGAGACTCATGGAAGTACCTCTCATCTGGCCAATGAGTTGGGAAATGAGGATAGAGACCATAGCACAATCGAAGGATGCATCGTGTACTGTCGTACTCTCTATGCTAGGATGCATGGTATTCAACACCTTGATCTGGGATCAAATCTGATTGAGGTTTTACCTCTGGACTAACTTTGGGTCAATGGAGAGTGACAATGTCTTATGACTCACTCTCGATCAATTCTTCTTCATTATTTCTTCATGGTTCAGCAGAGCAGAACAGTGTATGGATGACAGAGATGGTACAAGTTGACAGATGGATTGGCAGGTGGATTTCTCCCTAGTTGAGAGGGAGTGTTAAAATTGGCAACTAGGGCCAAACTCCACCTTGGACAGCTCATATGATGGAGATGATATTTTTATTAGATTCCGCTTTTTGAGAGGTGCAAGATTGATCTAAAGATCATCTTGTTTGGAAGCAGAAGTGTGATTTTGAATTTATTTCTCACACATGCAAATTGTCAAGGTCGGCCAAAAGTCAAATGTAGGCTCATGAAGCCCAACAGATATGTCTTTTCACCCTCATCGAATTGTATAAATAGAAGTGGCCCTCTCCTCATTTTGGACAATGGACATCATTCACTCACACATTCTTCTCTCTCCAAATCAGATTGATTCGTACAGCTTGGGTTTCTCTCTCTTCCTCTCTCACACATGTGGCTGAAGGACGAATTTTGGGAGTACATTGCAGGCCACAAATTTCGAGGCATTAACTGTTGAGAATTTGGAAGGCTGTAGGTTAATACAAATTCTCTTCTTGATAATTACTTGTGAACGTACTTGAGGTACTTATGTCTTCTCTTCTTTTAGTTAAGTTAATCTTTCATCAAGTCAATTATCAGAGACACAACACACAAAGGTTAGGCTCCTAGAGCCAGGGAAAAACCTCTCCCTCTTGGAGAGGAAAACCCGCAAAGAATTCTTCTTATCGATCTTCAAAGGACAAGTACCATGACCCAGACTTAGACCCTAGACCTAGATTTGCCTTCAGAACTTCGATCTTCACCTTGTGTATGCTCGTATTTGAATTGCTTGAACTATGGGAAGGTCCTCACTACTGCTACCGCTTCTCCTTATGATCATTGTCTCAGCCTTTGCTAATTTGATCTTGATATCGAAGTCCTTAACTATGTATATCAACCACTTGCTATTACAAATTGTTATTGACTATCTGCAGACTATCCTCTTCCTTCAATTCCGCATTCATAGGTTAACCTTTACCTGCATTTATTTGTTGCCCTAATTCTCTGTCTTGTCCACACTTAGTTGTTGTGGTGCATCCGCAAATTTTACCTGTGGTTGATATGTCCAAATGTCTGCACTATAATCTCAGTGTTTATCAAAATTCTCATGAGGTATATCTGTCCTCACGTCCTTCTGTCATCCGCAATGTAGCTTTAGTGTTGTTCGATTATTCCTCTCCAAAACAGTCCGCAAAACTAACCACACTTGTCTGCAATTTCTGTAAGTATCCGCATTCAAATTGAATGCCTATTATCCGCATGAACAGAGGTATATATATAGGTGATTGCTCAGCTTTTAGGCCGACCTAAATGTAGGCTTGTAGGCCGACTTCAACAACTTATAACAGCTTCTTCTTCCAGCATTTCAGAGAGGTCGGTTTGAAGACATTTTCTTCCATAAACTCTTGGATGTAATACAAGGCTTTGACAAGAGCTGGAGCATATACTGAAGACAGATTACTTCATATATATACATGACACATAATTATATTCTATGCCTAGAAGACCCAAACCTAGTAGACATCAAGAAGAAGTCTATCTATATAAAAATCTTGCTCATGAAACCCATGAAGCAAGTACACCAATATATTTTATTATCTTTGTCTTCTTCTTTACATATATACATAATTACATAGTCAACATGAAGACCGACCTAGTTACACTTTTCAACACTCCCTCTTAACTAGGGAGGTATTCACACAAGTACATGGTTACTTTCAAACTGAAGAATCTCATAAGAAGAATCGAATTGGTAATCGCATCTGTATAGCATCATATCAACCAGCATTGTCCTAGTGCAAGGCCTTGACTAACAGCCCCATTTCTCAACAAGACAATGGGCTACAATGTTGGCGAGACACATGAATTATAGACACCATCGACATTGTCTCTCCAAGGTACATACTCCACCCAGGTGTTCCCAAAGAATGACCTTCTTGGACTATTCTTCTCTTGGGTAGCTAGCCCTCAAAGAATATCGGTCCCCGACTACTCTTATCTTGAATGCCCTAATACATTTTCAAAGAGTATCGAATGCCAGATGATTACCCAATCCTCCATTCTGTCTTCCCAAGTGAAGACCAGAATGATGTGTCTATCTCTCCCTCTCAACCAGGGAGGACCTATTCCACAAGGGAATGTACTCATTCCTATACAAGGAATTTACCTAAGCTCATTCTTAGGAATTACCAAGTTTTCTTCCAAGTAAGAAACTTATCATCATGCTCCCTCTTAACCAAGGACTTCTAGCAGCAATGGTGAGACACCTAGCTACTCATGAAGAATCCCTGTCCTCAATGTCATGGATTTCGATATTGAGGAACCTTCAACTTTTAGCTTCATAGGACACAGATCATCCATCACTTTCATCCTAAGTCATGTCAGCTGTCAGAAAATGATTCATCAGACTTCCTTATCTGGTCCACTATTGTGTCATGCTGCTTTCCTTTGAATCATCTCCCAGGATCATACATCCTTTCTCATGATTAGCAGCCCTGCACAAATTTATCAAGATAAACATATACATATGAACTTTTAAAACAAAAGTTGCCTCAATGACGATCTTTCACCATGACATCTTCCTGTAGGCATCGGCGTCCTTCATACAAATTGACACATCTCTTAACAATATGTTTTTCCAAGGGTCTTCCGGACTTCCATCAGAGTCTACATATCTTTCCAGGAGATCTCCTAGTCACATCTTCTTGACCTCCGGATGATAACTGCCTCTTGACATGGTTGCATTTCATGAT
The DNA here is from genome assembly GCA_034641835.2 of Pinus albicaulis. Lineage (NCBI taxonomy): Eukaryota > Viridiplantae > Streptophyta > Pinopsida > Pinales > Pinaceae > Pinus > Pinus albicaulis. Next base: position 783,746,708 of record CM076572.1, read on the forward strand.
CTCTTCCTCTCTGCACATTCTTGATTCCCAGGAACATACAACTTTTCTAGTTTCTCGTTCATATACAACTACCTCATATTCCATGAGGACATATTATGTTGATTTCATCTATCTGTGTATTGAGTTACTCCTCCATAGATCATACTTCTAAGTATAGAAGTCCATTGCCTACAACCACATGACATGACTTCACAACATCCAATGTCAGCATATAAATATATACATATCTCATGCCTTTTTCCCTTGAGTCATCCTGTAGCAATTTCTCTTGAATGAAGAGCTTCATTCCTTTGACCTGCTTCAACAATATGTCATCTCATCCCTAAATTCTGTCTCCATGATGACCCTTGATCTGATGACTGCTTTACTTTTAGTAGAGAGGTTTTCCAGAAGCTTTTTCATCGAGAGCTACTTCCATGCTTTTATCGAGATGCTTCTTAATGTACATGCTATCATACAATCTTACAACTAATCAGAGATCACTTACAGAGGAAGATGATCTCAATCATAATAGAGATCTCTTGCTTCCTCCTTCTTAGATCTTTTAGCGTCAAGTTCTTCTCTTTCATAAGTGACATGGCTTCTTCCTTTTTCCTCCTGTCCTTTCCAGATTTAGGACAATCTCTTTTATAATGTCCAAGCTCGTCACATCCAAAGCATCGCACTTTGTCCCTATTTCTTCTTTTATTCTGAAGGCCAAATTTTCTGAATCTTCCTTTCTTCCTGTATGAGGCTGTAAAGGCATGATTCTCTTCACTTGGTCCTGTATCAACTTTGGCCTTTAGGCTTGTTTCCTCTATATTACATAGAAATCATAAATCATGGAATGGAGTGGCTTCATTCTTCCCATATAGACTAGAAGTGAAGCTTCCCCATTCCTCTGGTAGAGCATTCAACACCACTGTTGTCATCTCAGTGTCAGACATCACTTCTCCTAGTTCCTGCAGTTGATCTCTTATTTCAGAAATCCTCATAAAGTATGGAACGATTCCTGCTTCCCTTTATAATGTCATTTTGTATAGTTCTTGTCTCAAAGAGATAGCTTCTCCAGCAGTACTCACAGAGAATAGCTCCACCAATTTCTCATATATTTGTTTTGCAGTCTTTAGTTTTGATACATAGGGAATGAGAGAGTCTTTGATGGATTCTATGAGAATCCTTTGGGCTCTAATTTCTCCCTTCATGTACTTGGCATGGGCTGAAGTATCTTCTTTTGGAAGTTGAAGAGTAGATCCTTCGATATAGTCCATTACTTCATCTTCAGTTAAATTCAAGTCTGTTCTCTTTTTCCATGCACTGAAGTTTGATGACCCAACCAGTTTGTTGCTTTCTTTACAATAAGGCACCTTGATAGATAGGGTCATGAATACTTACTTGAGTGGATTTGCTTGCAGCTTCCTTGATGATGATTGAGAATGAAGTCAAGGGTTTCCTTTCTTCAATGTTGTTGTACTTGAACCCTTGATTATAATGACTATCTTCAGAAGTTGAGATTTCTTTCAAACAAAGTCTTGAGTGCAAATCTTTTGATGCCAACGATTAATTTCCTGAATGAGTTGATCTTTTGAATGAGGTAGGAGATCTCACATGAAGTAGTTGGATAGTCTTCCTTCCAAACTGGTTTGTCTTTCCAACCCAAACTTTGATCTTTGCTTCTTTGAGTGTCTTTGTTGACAAGTAGCCCTTATGTTCAGCACCTTAGCTCTCATATCATGTTGAGAATTTGGAAGGTTGTAGGTTAATACAAATTCTCTTCTTGATAATTACTTGTGAACGTACTTGAGGTACTTATGTCTTCTCTTCTTTTAGTTAAGTTAATCTTTCATCAAGTCAATTATCAAAGACACAAGACACAAAGGTTAGGCTCCTAGAGCCAAGGCAAAACCTCTCCCTCTTGGAGAGGAAAACCCGCAAAGAATTCTTCTTATCGATCTTCAAATGACAAGTACCATGACCTAGACTTAGACCCTAGACCTAGATTTGCCTTCAAAACTTCGATCTTCACCTTGTGTATGCTCGTATTTGAATTGCTTGAACTGTGGGAAGGTATATCAAGGATTTACATTCCTCACTACTGCTACCGCTTCTCCTTATGATCATTGTCTCAGCCTTTGCTAATTTGATCTTGATATCGCAGTCCTTAACTATGTATATCAACCACTTGCTATTACAAACTATTATTGACTATCTGCAGACTGTCCTCTTCCTTCAATTCTGCATTCATAGGTTAACCTTTATCTGCATTTATTTGTTGCCCTAATTCTCTGTCTTGTCCGCACTTAGTTGTTGTGGTGCATCCACAAATTTTACCTGTGGTTGATTTGTCCAAATGTCCGCACTATAATCTCAGTGTTTATCAAAATTCTCATGAGGTATATCTGTCCTCACGTCCTTCTGTCATCCGCAATGTAGCTTTAGTGTTGTTCGATTATTCCTCTCCAAAACAGTCCGCAAAACTAACCACACTTGTCCGCAATTTCTGTAAGTATCCGCATTCAAATTGGATGCCTATTATCCGCACGAACAGAGGTATATATATAGGTGATTGCTCAGCTTTTAGGCCGACCTGTATGTAGGCTTGTAGGCAGACTTCAACAACTTATAACAGCTTCTTCTTCCAGCATTTGAGAGAGGTCGGTTTGAAGACATTTTCTTCCATAAATTCTTGGATGTAATACAAGGCTTTGACAAGAGCTAGAGCATATACTGAAGACAGATTCCTTCATATATATACATGACACATAATTATATTCTATGCCTAGAAGACCCAAACCTAGTAGACATCAAGAAGAAGTCTATCTACATAAAACTCTTGATCATGAAACCCATGAAGCAAGTACACCAAAGATATTGTACTATATTTGAATTCTTCTTTACATATATACATAATTACATAGTGAACATGAAGACTGACCTAGTTACACCTTTTCAACATTGACCAGCCTTTGACCAAGGGTCCGTTGACCAATTTTGGTCAGCAGCTGTGCAAATTTCTTCTGTGAACGTACTTGAGGTACTTATGTCTTCTCTTCTTTTAGTTAAGTTAATCTTTCATCAAGTCAATTATCAAAGACACAAGACACAAAGGTTAGGCTCCTAGAGCCAGGGCAAAACCTCTCCCTCTTGGAGAGGAAAACCCGCAAAGAATTCTTCTTATCGATCTTCAAATGACAAGTACCATGACCCAGACTTAGACCCTAGACCTAGATTTGCCTTTAGAACTTCGATCTTCACCTTGTGTATGCTCGTATTTGAATTGCTTGAACTGTGGGAAGGTAAATCAAGGATTTACCTTCCTCACTACTGCTACTACTTCTCCTTATGATCATTGTCTCAGCCTTTGCTAATTTGATCTTGATATCACAGTCCTTAACTATGTATATCAACCACTTGCTATTACAAACTGTTATTGACTATCCGCAGACTGTCCTCTTCCTTCAATTCTGCATTCATAGCTTAACCTTTATCTGCATTTATTTGTTGCCCTAATTCTCTGTCTTGTTCGCACTTAGTTGTTGTGGTGCATTCGCAAATTTTACCCGTGGTTGATCTGTCCAAATGTCCGCACTATAATCTCAGTGTTTATCAAAATTCTCATGAGGTATATCTGTCCTCACATCCTTCTGTCATCCGCAATGTAGCTTTAGTGTTGTTCAATTATTCCTCTCCAAAACAGTCCGCAAAACTAACCACACTTGTCCGCAATTTTTGTAAGTATCTGCATTCAAATTGGATGCCTATTATCCGCATGAACAGAGGTATATATATAGGTGATTGCTCAGCTTTTAGGCCGACCTATATGTAGGCTTGTAGGCCGACTTCAACAACTTATAACAGCTTCTTCTTCCAGCATTTGAGAGAGGTCGGTTTGAAGACATTTTCTTCCATAAACTCTTGGATGTAATACAAGGCTTTGACAAGATCTGGAGCACATACTGAAGACAGATTCCTTCATATATATACATGACACATAATTATATTCTATGCCTAGAAGACGCAAACCTAATAGACATCAAGAAGAAGTCTATCTATATAAAAATCTTGCTCATGAAACCCATGAAGCAAGTACACCAAATATATTTTATTATCTTTGTCTTCTTCTTTACATATATACATAATTACATAGTCAACATGAAGACCGACCTAGTTACACTTTTCAACATTGACCAGCTTTGACCAAGGGTCCGTTGACCAATTTTGGCTGCAGTTTTCAGGCAAATTTCTGATTTTGTTAGGCCACACTGCTGGGCACAGAAATCAAGGTGATTGGGGCAGTTTGACCTGTGTTAACCACTGGATGCTGGGCACAGAAATCGAGGTGATTGGGGCAGTTTGACCTGCATTAACCGCTGGCTTATTTGACCATATCATTGACTGAAGTTTGACCGAGTTTGACTGAAGTTTCCGGGACTGTTTTTGGGCTGACTTTGACTCTTCTTGGAGGCTGAGTTGACTGATTTTGACCGAGCTGTCTTGGGGACGATTTGTTGCTGATTTAACAAGCATTGACTTTCTGTTTAGAGCTGCAGTTGACTGCTGTTGACTGATGTTGTCTTTGCTTGTCTTCTGCTTATTGTTTATGTTCTATCTGCATTTATTATCAATGTTTATGTGATTGCTAATCTGGAAATTGATATTGGGCTAATAAGGAAAATTGAAGTAAATTGCTATTAAGCATAGAACATACCATTGTTACCTAAAATTAACAGTTCTCCCATCCACTTGGGTTCAATTCCAAGGGACATGTTCCGCCCATTGTAAGAAAGCTCGAAGAGTAGGCGCCCCCACCCATGTGACATCTTAGCTCTCGCTAAGTCATAAGTTATCGATATATCTGGCATGTGGGCTGTTGGATAACTCTTGGTATTATAGTGGCAGCCAGAAAATTTGACCCAGATTACTCCAACATGTAACCAATTCACCATGGTTTAAACAAAAAAATGTGCTATAGTTAAAGCTGTGTTATTCTTCAGCGGACAGATCTGAACTTTACCAGAGATTATTCAAAGTTCCACATTACAGGGAGAAATAGCAATTATAAAAGTCAAACAATCGTAGCATATGACACCGAAAGTTAAAAGATCCTTCTGAAACCCAGTATTTGTAATAACCAAACTTGGAGTACCAACATCCTTGCCAAACTGAGAACCAATAGAACAGCTCATATTGAAGGCTTGAACAGAATAACACTAACCCATCTTTATAAAGGTGTCCGCTTCCATATAGAGAATCTCGGAGTACTGTTAAATAGAGAACATTCCTGTGTCATATATTGAATCCAGCGCACATTTAAAGAGGGTATCTTTGTACCATATAGTGAATAACGTGTTACTGTTAAATAAAGGGCATTTCTGGGTTCCTTCACAGAGAATGAACTATGAACAACTCTATCCCACTATTTCGGATGCTAAAAAATTAAACGTAGAATTTTGATATTTGGTATGCATTGTCTGTAGTGCTTTGATAATAAGGTCTTCTTCAACTCCAGCCTTATTATTGTCACATTATAATTGATTATTGCATGAGCTACTTCTCAATAAGTTCTTCCAACATTCTACATCGAATAGTCTATAATGCAGACAACATTTGAGTTTCAAAATTCATATAACTTGCATAATGACAATTTTTTTCCCTGAGTCAGGATTTGAGGATTCCATAGTGTTTCAATTAATCTATTGCGACTTTGGAATGGACCACTGCACTTGAATATAATTGCATGTGTTTCAAAAAGCTAGGTCAAGCATTGAGTCGAAGGACTTTAAAATTTTCAGAAACATTAAGATTGAAAAACTAGGACTAAAGCAAGGCTTGACTTGCAGACTGTTGATCACTATCACGTGATTTATTTGCAATGCATATTTAAAAATTCAACTTCCAATTTTGTTATAATCCAATACCATGATCATATTTTCCTTCCATTACTATCCACCACAGTAAACACATTTGCCCACTCGAAGAGACACTTCTGGCTACCACGATGGCATTCTGTAATATCCGTTGACGTTAACAAGTAGACATCCTCGTATTGAAGTTTAACATATCTCACCTCCAATGAACAACACTGCCCGTCATGATACCGTCATAGAACAAATTCAAAAGTTCAATGCATGTAGCCTGAAGGTAGCCTGTTTTAAAGTAATGGCAGGGCACAGGGGCCATCGTTTCATATCCATCTCATGTTGGTAAGACTATTCGCTGGACGCAGTCGAGTAGATGGAGACGGGGATATGACGACCGAGATCTTCTGTGGAAAGGCTGTTTGGAAGATTTAGTGTTTTCAAATTCACTTCCCAGGGGCTGTTTCTGACTAAGCGATGATCGGTCTTTCTATATTCAATATCCTTACGTTTAAAAACGTGACATTTGATTTTATTGAAAGCTACTTCAAATCATTATACTTAAATGAGAGATATGATGATTGCTCCAGGTACTCTGATTCAATGTAAACAAATGCCCATGACTTGATTTTCAATTTAGCTTGAATATAAAGCGAGATGAATCGAAGAGTAACTTTAAATTTAAAACCTGGAAAGGACAAGCGATTGGCAAGAGCAAAGAATAATATACGTACCCACTGACATCGACAATATTTCTGGAGATTTTCATCTTCCTGGTAGAACCGTTGTAAAGTTCTTCGAGTGTGCAAGGTAGTTTGTTTTCAACGGCCGGAGCCTTCCGAGGTCCGGACTGAGAACTCTCGTTATAAGGGGACCTGAAAACGCTTTCCGCCGGTCCAAACCCACCGAACATACCATCCGAAAATCGTGATGTTCTGGATGTACCCCCGCCTAACCCGAAACCCCCACCCATTGAAAAGGGGTGGTTCGAACCGAAAAACTCTGCAAATATGTCCTCCGCATTCCTTGGATTAAAACTGAACTGTCCTGATCCATTTGATGAAAACGTTGAAGGACCTCCCGCACCTGGCGGCGGAACCTGCCCTTTCAAACCCTCTTCACCATACTGATCATAAATTGCGCGTTTTTGTTGATCACTCAACACCTAATCACAAATTAAACAAATATTTCATCAGTTCCTTGCATTAAAAGGTTGCATCCCCTCATTCCCCCAGCAGTACATATTTAAGGGGCAGATTAAAATCCTAATGAAGCCATGAAAACGAACCAGACCAATAGGTAAAACCAAAGCGACAAATCGGACATACAAAGCAAATATATATCTAGGATTCGAATCGCTCACCTCAACGAAAAAACACTGAAAAAAAGAGGGTACAATTCACTCACATCATAAGCTTCGGATATCTGTTTGAATTTTGCTTCGGCTTCCTTCTTGTTGTTGGGGTTTTTGTCGGGGTGCCATTTCATGGCCAATTTTCTATAAGCCTTCTTCAAATCATCGTCGCTGGCATTCTTCCCCACATTCAGAATGTTATAATAATCGACACCCATGATAACGCCCCTTCGATCTTAACAAAATTGAGCACTAGAAGGCGCAGCTCCTAAGATTTGAACCCTTGACCTTTCGCTCAAAAGCTAATGAGTACAGACCTTCACCTATGCGAACAGAAAGCGTGAAACCTCTAATATGCAAGCAATCTGCGCTCTGCAATCTGGAGGAGATTGAGGGAGTAGAATGTCACCGCCAGGGGCAGCGAGGAAAAGAAGCTTCTAGGCATATCTCCAACAAGTCCTCCTAATTCCCGTCAGTTAACGCTTATTTGTCTGTGTACAAGATCCAACCCACGCAAATGCCAAAAGCTGATGCCGTACAGGTGGCTGCTGCTCCTAACCGCCAAACTCCCCTTCGCTCTCCAGCTTTTTCTCTGCCTAGTGTTAGATGACATGGCAATTGGTCATGCCACATCATGAACTTTTGCCAAAGTGATTTTTTTCTCCAAATTCAATGGTTGTAGAAGTTCTACGACCAGTTATTTAATGCTGGTTGGCAGGGTGGGCATCATGTTCATCAGCATTAAATAATTTATAGTCGGGAAATTATGTATTGTCTATTTCTAGTTGAAAGTTGGTATTTCTTTTTTATCAAATTCATGGTTGGAGTGCTCTGAGTTTGGTAATATTGAGAGGGCTGAATTATTATCGTATTAGTAACAATTGTTTTAAAAAGTGTAAAAGAGACCAATAGATTTATTTAATTGGAAAAGTTGTATATTTATATGCATGTATTGCATTGTTTTACATTTTGAAGCATATATTGAAAATAAAAATAGTATATAATGTTTTAAAATTATTGAAAGAGACTTGGTCTTTATAGATATTGTCCAGCACAAACTTTTTGTGAATTAATAGTTTTCAAATAACCTTTCCCAAAAGGTTAATATATTCCATTTTTTCATAGTGCTTTAAAAAATAAAAATAAAAAAGAGGTTTTTTTTGCAAATTAAAGGTTCTTAAATATTTCAATTAATTTTCAAATAGAAAATGAATTGAAAAAACTTTTCTCGAATTATTATTGAAATATGTAATTCATTCAAATATTTAAAAGTTATACTCTTCTAATTCTTGTAATTTAGTCAATGAAATAAAAAGCAATTTTAAATTTTATTCTCCTAGTTCAATTCTTCTAATTCTTGTAATTAGTTAATGAAATAAAAAGCAATTTAAATTCAATTCTTCAAATTCTTGTAATTTAGTTAATGAAATAAAAAACAATTTAAATTCAATTCTTGTAATTCAATGAGAGTTCAAAATTTGAAAAATAAATTTTTTAATATTGAATTGAAACTTTAAAATAAATAAAACAAAACAAATGAGAAGCGAGTAACCTTTAAGACCACTAGAATGATAAACTTGGTGAAGCAAGTGGAGGTGATGTGCTTCCATCTCCTCCATGGGCTACTGTTAGAGGATCAAAAGCCTCCCAATAGGGAGGTATAAACCAAACAAGATATGAAAGAAACGTGAATGGCATAGAATGCAAATACACATAAAAATAATCAATAGGTAAAAGAAGTAGATTTACTACCATGGGGAATGATGAATAGGTGAGGGTGAGGGTGATTGCAGAGTGATGGACACACACACAAGCACCTACTAACCCATTAAATTGCAAAAACCTCACTAACTACAAGAAGACAAAAATAAAAATATAAAAAATAGCAAAGGAGCACTACAAAGAGGGCTAAAGGGGCAAGGACAATGGACCTTTTGAATATGACCATGAAATAATCCAATCCAACTCTTAAACATAGGTAGAAGAATGAGGGAGATTTTGATAAAAATCAACAATGCGATTGATTCTAATTTTTATTATAGTGGAGACTATTAATGGTCTAGAGAGACATGAAATTCTATAATGCAATAATAGACTAAACATTGTCAATCAAAGATAGTTTTCCCAACTTGGGTTTCTATGATACTAGATTGTTTTCACATGGTTGATTTTTGTGAGTATTGTTTTATATTTTCAGTTATTCTTTGATCTAGGTTTTTCTATGAATGCTTAGTGTAGTGACATTGTCCAATCTCTCCATTGAATGAATGATACACAACTGATAAACTCATTGCTTTGTGGTAATCAACACTATTGTTGCATGTTGGCTACTCTCCTATCATAAATCAATGTATACTATCTTATTCAAAGGGAGATTTTCTATTATGGATTCAAGAGCAATGGTGTGGGTTCATGATTATATGTTGGCATGAATATATCACTCTGTATCATTTGTTGGGTAAAGCCCCATGCACAACATTTATTTTTTTCTTATACACAACACTCCACTGATTAGTTGCTCAGTTGAAAGAATATAAACACCCATCCATTATTTTAATGTTTGTTTGCCACAAACCATTGGGCAACTCATTTACAAACAATATGTACAAGCTAACCTAGGTCAAAGTCCATTATACTAATAATCAATACATGATAATGAATTGATACATTTCAATTTGGTGAATTTCATTGTGATAACATGAGTTTCTATCACAAGTTCAAATGGTGTTGTGGTTTGAATATCTATCATCATTTGCTTGAAGTTGAGCCCTCATGCAGAGAAACTCCTTGTACCATTTATATGTTGGATTAAACCATGTTGGTTGATTATTTTTAACGAGCAATTTCCCTTGATTGGTGAGTGTTTCATTTGTGGATTTTTGTTGGTAATGGTCAAGTAAGGATGGGCTTAAAACTGCACTATTGTATGACTATAGAACCATATTTTTTATTGAGATATAACCTTCCTACACAATAGAGGCATTAGTCTTTGTTGTTTGAATCCCTTCACCAAATCTTGTTTGCAATCAATTTTTTTGGGTTGGTGTATTGTCTTAGAAACACTAGTAGGTAGTAGAATCAAGATCCAAGCTTGAAGATAGAGCAATTTTCTTGTTTGGGAGAATAGGCATTGTGAAGTGTATTTACACCTTTGATGGTATGATATTTTTATATTATATCTAGAACTCATAGGGTTTTGAAGTACGGGAAGGTAATGGGCAATCTTTTTATATTTGCTAATACCCACACCTATAGTGTAACAATGATAAGAAGAGATAGAGTATGTTTATTTTCTGATTACCATCTATGTTCATAAGACAAATAGGCTCTCTCTCTCTCTCTCTCTCTCTCTCTCTCTCTCTCTCTCTCTAACCAAAACAAGAATATTTGGAGAATTAGTAACTTTGAAAGATTGGTTGCCACTATCACGCTAAGTACAACTATTTCATAAATTCCACAAATAGTCCAGTTACAACATGTCTCCAAAGAATTGAACCCATGTAGTTGGGGAAACAAATGTTCACAAAATCACTCTAGCTAAAATCCTTTGACATCTAGTGTGATTCTTTTCACCACAAAAGATCTCAATGTTTTCCTTTGAAACTAAAGTTAAATTCACCTTCATGTAGGAGATTGACATTTAACCATAGTTAAAACAAAGTTTCCAACAAAAAGCAATGTGTTCATAGGGTAGGGATTGATTCTATCTTTGGTTTTTTTTTTATGTCAATATTATGTGGTCAGAAAGACCTTCACTTAAATCTACATAAATACATACCCTCACATAGGTTGTAAAACCATAACTACTAATTTCACGAACCAAGCAAGTGAAAGTATCCAATAAGTTGACAATAATAGTTTAAGTCACGACACTCTTACTCCAAAGGAAAACAAAGTAGTTTAATAAATAGCCAAACCATCTTTAAAAAAATTATATTAAGGTTGAAAGTAATATGCCAAAATTTCTCAAATATACAATGTCATTCAAAACCAAAATAAATGCATTATAAACAATTTGCATTTATATGTTACATTATCTTTCTTTCTTTTTTCTTATAGATTTTTAGATAAATAGAACACACCTTCCATTGTACATAAAACTCGTTCATTTTTATCATTAATATTTAACTTGTTTGCTTACTAAAATATTTATAATTATTTAACTTGATTCCTTATCTATAATGACAAGATTGTAAAAAATTGAACTTTTAACCCGTTAGAGACTAAACACCACACAATCCAAATGAATTACATAATTTGAAAAATTTGTAATGTAATAACTTGACTTGCAGTTTAGATTAGATTAATTTTATATTATTGTCATAAAATGAATTATTTAGAATGAAAACAGTTTAGATTGGATTAATTTCGTACCATTGTGTGTTCGAGTCTACCTATAATGATATAGTTAGAATAAAATTCCATGCAATCAAATATTTCAAGAACAATTTGTTAATAAACTTGACCCACCTCGAACGATCGACAACTCCACCTTAAATCAAATAAATTTATTAAAATGATAGCCATTGATTAAAGTGTGGCATATCCTAAAACTATGATCTAAGCGTCTCTTGGTTGAAGCAAAAATTGAACATGGCATAAACCGGTATGGATTGAAATGAGAGTCACCCTAAATGACCTCACTTCTACCTCAATCCGTATACTCTGTCCATACACAAGGAACGTCTTTTTGACCTTTAATAATGACATATATGTTCTATTTATAATAGTTGGTTGTGCCCATTCAAACCCTCTTACAACTTTAAAAAAAAAAAAGTCTTCCCATAACACAAACTTACATTGACCAACCCTCTTACAACTTTTTTTAAAAATACTTAGGCTTTCCAGAACACAAACTTACACTAACCCTGAAACTTGTAGAAAATTGCAAAGAAACGAGTAGTCGGACATGTTCCTTTCTCTTATAGTCCCTAGCACCAGGCCATCTACCTTTAGAATGATGAAGGGAGCCTACAGTTCCCCAAGGATGATAGTATCTACACATTACTGAATAGGGAGTCGTTGGAGTTGATTGTAAATATTCCACATCGGTACTAAGATTTATATTCAATTCACTACCTTGCCTTCCAGTTCCACCCCATTTTGTTTCTTTCATATTTTGAATTAATTCTCTAGCATGAGCTTAATGTTTTGCAAACCAAATATAGCTTGATCCCACTTTCTTGGTAACTTGATCTCACTTGCCTCGATTCACATGCATTTCCTTGCAATGTGGTTTGTATCGATTTTTAAGTTACTTGTAGTTGAGTATCGACATGCTCTCCCAACCCTCTTATTTACCTGAGAGGCAAGAAGGGGGTTTCTCTTTCCTCCCTCTGAGCAAGGCTGGTTGGGTTGGTTTTAATTGCAGTTGTCAATCACATGGTCCTGGGCAGTTCTTTCCTCTATGAATGAAAATGATATGTACTGCTCTGGTTTACAGATGGTGGAATAAGCTTTGTTGAAACAACCATATTGATCCAGACTGGCAGCAACACCCATTGTCTCGTAGTGAGAATATTTGTGATGATTGCGGGATCTTACTAACAGGGTGTTAATGCCTGGAAATAAAGCATCATTATATGTGCAATATCATTTCTCTTAAAATAGAAACTGTCAATAAAATGTGACAACATTAGCATGAATATTAAATCCTTTTGAAATCCTCCTCCATCAAAGCACCTAGTCTCTCTCCCCCAAATATGGTTTGCAGCTCCTTGTTTTTTACTAACCTTTGAATCACCAGGGAAAATCAAGCAAAGTATTGTTTCACATTTGAATCACCTAGGAAGCTATTAGTCTCCCTTGTTTTCACTTGTTGAATCTAATGCCTATGTCAATTGTACTTGAATACCAAGAACCATAAGCTCAACCCCATAGAGCTTGAGCCTTCAAGGCGATCAGAGTGTGATCGCAATAAATTCCCCGTAATCTTTGTGAATATAGATCTCTGATTTCCTATTGTAAAGTAGGAGGTGTCCTCACAAGGCTAATTAAAACATCAATCATTGATACATCTATTACACTTCGATGGAGTGGAATTTTCTCAAAGAAGATAAGTCCAATAGCCATATTGTATCATAAATCAAATAAAGGAACTAGGTATCAACAATGAAGGCCTCCAATCTTTGGAGACATCCACTATTTGTAGTTATTCCTAGTGTAAAGGCCAATGGACATTCTCTCTGGGAACTGTAGGCTCGAACCTTAAGCAACTAGTGATCTCCTCAATATCAAAGGATTTCATAAGGATTTGGCTGCCATGTACTTTTATTTGACTTTAAAAAATGTTGATTAATAGTTTTTTTACCACAGGACCATGTAAATTTCTTAGGACATGATGTACCGCAATATTATGGTTTGGGTTTGGTCACAATAACAAAACATTTCGTCAATTGAAGGATTGTGACTCTTTTATAGTATAATTAGTTTACGAGAACTCCATTTACTTGCAGAACTTGAACTATTAAACTGTATTTGTTATCTGTGTACAAATTTGCAAGGAGATTGAAAACAATCCTCTTCTCTATGCAGATGATTGTCGAGCACTTTATGTAGGTCCACACATGTTTTACCATTCAGCCAATATAGTAATTATCTATGAGCTCTAAGGAGGAAAATATGGGAGTCTTGTTGCTTTTTGTCTGACGATCCCTAAATTTTCATTCTCCACTCATGGTAAAGAAATAAAACTTTATGATATGCCTTATGTCCAAAGGTGATTTTGAAATATTAGATTGCATATCACTAATAACAAATGATTCACTTGTCAATAAATATTTTTAGTAACTATGCATTGCAAATACATAGAATAGCTAGAAGTCTGATAGTTGTCTTCCAATTTTGGACTAACGTTGAATCTTGTACTTAAGCCTTCGTTTGAGATCTGGACAACTATGTTTCTCCACAACATGAGCTTTCATTAAATCTGTACAGCGTCTAAGGGAAACATCTATGGTAGAAGGAAAGATGTCAAGAATGATGCTAACCTAACCCTAAGACTTATCACTGTTAATGTCTGAAAGTTACTTGGTTTGCAACATACATTTATTTTCCACGACATTTAACTAACCATCTCCTATTAGTTTAGATTTTAACTGCCCTTCACATTAAAAAATCTACTACTTCTTGGTATCTTAAAAAGCAATGAAAATTAATTAAACTTCAATATAGTTAACAAAACATATTTTAAGAAATTAGAATCTATGGTTAAATTTTAAATACCATTATGTTCATTTATAGGTGAAAAAACACTAACAATAATAAATTTTCACATCATACATGGATAATAAATGAAACGAAATGTAGATTTATGATTCAATAATTTTTTTTTTAAACAGAAACAGGTATGTTTATATTGCTTCAAAAATTTTGAGACTTATGCTCGGTGTTTTACATCTGAAGACCCAAATTCTAGGGGGTTTCCGAAACAACAAAGTTCGCCTACTTTGCTTCTTACATTCAGTTTGGAAATTTCCCATTGAATAGCATACCTTCTAATACAAACAAATTGTTGCAGCAAGAGACAAGAATACATGACAGGAAGAGAGGCCGACTAAGGTAGAGGGTCCCATAGATCCCCCTCATTGCAGAGGAGAGATCCTGCATGTAAAAAAACAACGATGTTGGCCCTAAGATCCGATTTTGTATTATTTTTCCGAAGGACATGAAAGAACTGAAGTCTGTCAAAAGACATAATCAACTTATTAATATGATACAAAAGCCGTTGCAAGCGGAGATCTTTGGGGACCGATTTTGTCATAATCAGGCCAATGAGGTTTTGCGAGTCTCTAATAACGCGAGCCTCCTTGATTCCATGTTTCTGCAGTTGTTTCAAGCCTTGGAGAAGAGCCATGGCTTCTGCTTTATTGTTCTAGGTGAGCCCCAAACCCCAAGTAAAGTGGGAAATGATTTGGTCTGAAGGGTAGCAGATAATTCCTCCGCCACCGGCCATCAAAAAACATAGTGTGAATATCTGTGCTACTTCTCCATATGTCAAAGTCCTCATCCTCCAACCTGATTTGTCATTCTTCTCTGTCTTTCTCCATATTTTGTCCCGTGGGGAGATTTAGCCCTAGCTACTGACACAACTCCTTACCTTGCAAGTTTAAGCTACAAGCCTGTTTCTCGATCACCTTGGCCTGCATTATTTATTTGAATAGGCTTTTGATTTTCACATCGATTTGCTGTTGGTTAAGGGCCTTCTCTTGAAATATCTAATTGTTTCTTTCAAGCCAAATCCTCCAGCAAATGAGCTTTGGGATAATAATCCACCCCTCGAAAGGCAAGCCTCTCACCGGGAAGGTTTTAGGGACAAGTCTCCCCAAAAGGACAACAAACTCGTGATGTTGGATGGAAGTGTGGGGTTGTTGTTCCAAATAAGCAAAGTTTCATTCCATATGTCTCGGGCATAGCGACACTCAAGAAAAATGTGAAACGTATTTTCCTCCTGTTGTTGACAGAGCGGGCACCGAGAGGGGCCATGGAGATCATGACGCTACAGATTTTCAGCTAGGAGAATATTGATGTGCCCCAACTTCCGTATGAATATATCAATCTTCGGAATGCTTTTAACCTTCCACGTCCCTTTCCAAATCGCAGGGTTGCGAGGGACTGTGGGAATGGCTTTAAGACATTTATAGCCTTCTGCTGGAGAGTAGCATCCCTTCAAGTAACCCCAACCCCTTCTATCTTTTTTCCTTACATTTAGGGGGGCTTTCCCAGCCATCGCTTCCATGAATTTGGCCCATGCTTGCTCCAGATGGGCAGGATTCTCTATTTTCTGCCATCCTTCCCAGTTTCTTTTATCCCAATCTGAAATGTCCCACAACGTGCATCGACCACCTGCAATCATCCACGTTTTTAGCTCCAGCAACTTAGGGTCCTCCCCAATAGTTTCTGCATCCATGATCCTGTCCTCCCACAATCTGATCCGTTTCCCATTTCCTGGAATCCAACACAGGTGGTCATGCAGCAGCAAAAGAGCGCGTTTACACAGCTGATGAATCCGGGAGCCCTGACAATTAGATTGGATATTCTCCAGGCTGCAAAGGCGCCTTCCAAAGCTTTATTTTTTCCACAAGGCAATATGCGCCCATCCCGGGTTCCTTGCCACCTGCTATGATTCAATAATTAATAATGTTGCAAAATAATGTAATTTTCATGATGATAATATTCAAAAGTAAATAATGCTTAATTAGATAAACATGCCTGAACAATTATAGGTACAAAAATATTATCATTGTTTTTTGTTTTTAATAATTTTACAACCTAAAATGTAAAATATTTTGTTCCATTTGATGTTGTTGAAATTCAACAAGAAATTTCAGCACCCACGCTACTGTGGGACCAGGAGGTCTAAGCCGCACCTACACTAGTGTAGGACCACAGGTCTTAGCATCACCTACACTGGTGTGGGCTAAATTTGGTGCATGTATATTTTAGGTATCCCTTAATTAAGAAGGACAATAAAATGTAATCTAATCTAAAAATAACTTGTAATAGTTAACTAATTCTGATAAACTCAGTTAGCTCATGAATTTCAAGTTAGAGGTAGTTGGTGAGGCATGCTAAGTAATTATAGTTATAACAGAGTTCGAAGTGTAGTGGTGTATTAGTTAATGCAGGTTGTAATCAGTTTAACTCAGTTAAGTGAGTTAAACTCAGTTGTGCTAGTTGTAACTGTTAGATACACTAGTGAGAGATTAAGTGAATTAAATATTAATTAATTCCCAATCAATGATCTCACATGCAACTGAGGATTTACTATTATTAGTTGCATGCATGTCAGGTCCAGTGGAGACCTAGTTGAGATCTAGGTGAAAGGGAAGTTAACTATTAGTTGTAGGATTATTGGGTTGCACCCATGCAACCAAACACCCATTGGAGTGCCCATGACACTTGCGAAGTCAAGGAAGGCCAAAATTTCTAAGTAATAGGGTGCATTCATCATGGATTGCGCAAGCAAGGCAGGTTGTCTAGAGGCAGTAAATTGGCTAAGTATTGGTTAGTTTCATCTGAGACAGTGTGAGACAATTAGCTGAGTACAAGAGGGCTCTTGTTAGAAGAGTTGTATGTAATTGTTTCATGTATCCATGTTGAATATACAATAGAAGATAGTGGGGTTTTGAGCAACTAGATTTCCCTGAGAAATTATCCATGTTGTGGCTTGATTGATTCTTCTTTGCTTCATGTGTTTTTTAATTCCACAATTGATTTGTAGAAGCGATTCAGTATTTAACTTTAGTACATTGTTAGATTAGGTTGAATCCATGATATACATGCTTGTTGTATAATTTTTACAGATGCAAGGGCATTATTCCTTGTTGTAGTGCTAAGAAAAATGGATAAGCCACTAAACCCTCTCTAACACTCTCCAACATTCTTACTATTATTTCTTCTAGTGAATGTTTCGAACAAAGCAAGCCAATATGCAACAAATAAAATAGAAAATTAAATATATTATCTTCTTCAAATTCATCAACAACCAACTCACTAAAAAGATTACAGGGTCAATTACTTACTCCACTCTATTTACAATTTCCAAATCCACCCAATTGTGAAAATTTAGGTCTTCAACAAACATGTCACTAGCTGGTTTTTTCTAGTAAATAGTTCCAGTAACAAAATACCATAGTTGTAGACATCTCCTTGAGTGGAAATTGTGCTCCCCAATCCATATTCTACAATAATTGAAACCTTCATTAAATTTCACTCAACCAATCTACAATATTGTTAATGAGATAAGAAAAATGAAGGTGATGTTTAAAAATGACATACCTGGGGCAATGTAGCCCACTGATCCTCTTAAAGCAAGTGATGAAGAATATGAATTAGTAGAGCTTTCACCAATTAATCTTGCAATACCAAAATCTGTTAGATGGCCTATCATATCTTCATCCAAAAGAGCATTACAAGGTTTTATATCACAATGCACTAATTGCACGAAAGAATTATGATGAAGATATTCAATGGCATGGGCCACATCTATGACAATTTCCAATCATTTTTTCAAACCCAATTCACACACATCTTCACCATTGTTATCATCTTTAACAAGATACAAATTATTCTGTAAGCTTCCATTACACATAAACTCGAGCACTTCCACTCAACGTGTTAATTCTTAGATTGAGTACTATGAGTTTTGAACAATTCCCTATATAATTTTGTATGCTTCTAGTCAATTGATTTCCTCATAAATGAAGATAATTCAAGTTAACTAGATTTGAAAAATTAGGAATTTTGCCAATGAGTTTGTTTGCAAAAAAATCTTGATCAGTCAAAGTGCAGATATTTGACAAAGAGATATGAATATTACTTGAAAATTGACAACAAGACTACTGAGACAAATTCTTCAAGTTTCTAAATTTGTTTCAATGCGCAATTTCACAGCTGTTCATATTCATGTTGTAGATAGATTTCTGAAGCTTAACTGTGTAAGTACATTGAAGCACCAGATGTTTCTGCCCATATTCAGGGACACTCTGCTCATTAGAAAGTTTTTTTTGTCCCTGATTATAGACAAAGTGTCTGCCCAAATCATTGGTCATTGCAGCCTACTTACACAATTATACATTTCAGCTCTAGAAATCTATCTACAATTTCTAAATTTGAAAAAAAAACATGAATGTTAACCCCAAAAAAAATCAGACGAATTCTTTAAATTTTTAAAATACAAAGCCAAAGGGTTTCTAAAGGACGAAATGGTACCTTTGAGGTTGTTTGTTGATAAAAGTTGTTGTTGCAGATGTGTGAGGGAGCCCATCTCCTTAGGAATATTTCCCTCCAATTGATTTTCCACAACCAGATATTCCTCCAACGAAAAATGCGTCCCAATTTAGCTGGGATACGACAACATAGCACATTGCTTGAAAGATCAAGTGAATGGAGAAACATCAAATTGCCAAGATATGGAGAAATGGTGCCGCCCAAATTCATGGCGGTGAGGTTGATGGAGACCACTCAGTATATGTGACTATGGCTACAACTGACACCAGTCCAGTTCCATAAGGGGACTGTAGGAAACCAGTGGCCCATGGAAATATGGGGATCTATTGCGATTAGTTTCTTGAATTCCAACAATGATTGTCTGTCATATTGAAACGAGTGAGCAGAATAGAAGGGAAAAACGAACGGGAGAAAGAGCATAGGGAAGGCAAAACATAGTAATGACGTGGTTCTTTTAAACTGAAACCGAAATGGAAATGAGGAAAAAGAAGATTGCAGTGCCTTGTCAAGACTATTTAAAACAGAGAAAGCAGAGAGATACATTGTTTTACAAGAGGAAGAAGAAGCAGAGCAACAGCAACAAACAACAAAGGTGAAAATGAAAGACCATATTTGAAGCATGTCGTTTCCCAAAAGGACAATTGTAGTGCTAAACACACATACCGCACTTTGATTTAAAACATAGAGAATAGTTGAACTAATTTCGATCCTTTTTTTTTTTTTATGGATGGAGGAATTGAAAATACTCCATCAAACCCAATTTAAAAGAAAAAACAAAATAGGGAATTAGATAGATTTAGTCGATTGGAAAAGTTTGGAATTAGCCTAAATAATAAATGTGGATTCACACTCTCCTCCCTCCTCTTAGTATTTAACATTGTTTCCAACAAAATTTCCTTGATAAAGTAGAGATAAAACTCCATGATTAAGAATCTCATTCCAAATTTTTTAAATATATATGTATATTAAATTTATATTAATTATTTTTAAAATTATTCATAATAATAATTTAAAATAAAGTTATAATTAATTACTTTATCCTTCTTCTTCTTTTTTTAAACCAAATTGAATTTCCATAAATATTAATAACTGCACATTATAAAACTTATATATATATATATATATAACACTCCATTGTTAAGAAATTAAAATTTCAAATATTTAGTTTATTTAAATTTGAAAATACTATAATATATAACACTCCATTGTTAAGAGATTAAAATTTCAAATATTTAGTTTATTTAAATTTGAAAATGTCATATTCGAAATGAATAAAACTTATATGTAAAAAGATTCAAGTAGAGAGTTTTTGCACTTATTTAAAAAAAAGGCATTTAAGTGGTGGTTTGATTAAATTTTGAGAATATAAGATTTCAAAGATTTGTTTTTGTTTTTTAAGATTGTTAGAAATTGTGAATATGAGAAAACTAACTTTTAAAATATTCGATCTAAATTTTATTAGGAAACTAAATATATAATTTACCAAGTTCTAAATTTTATTAGGAAACTAAATTATATATAATTTACCAAGTTCTAAGTTTTAATGTGTGAAATATAACATGAATCTAATTTAGATGTGATTAAACAAAAATATATGTGAGTAAATATATTGAAAGACCAGTACTACCCACGGGTGTTCTCTTGGAGCTCTTGACCCGTCTCCTCCTCAAACCCCACTACAGTGGACTGAGATCTTCCCTTCTTCTCATGCTTACACGAACTGTACACAACTCAGATAGGAACATGCATCGTTATTTTTCCTCGTGAAAGAGCACGATGCGATTGTCTTTTCTTGTTAGAGTCTTAACGGTTGCCGACAAAATGAGTGGCCATAAAAGTCAAAATTAGTACTTATTAAATTCTCTACAATTATTTTGTATGAGAAGAGTTTCACCCCCATGGCAAGCTGAAAAAATAGCCAGTATGTAATTACTCTTAAATTTTTTAAGGGATAAGATAGACATACCTCCCCAAATTTGAAAGGGAAGTAACAGGTAGCACCTCAGTAAGTGACACATTTCAATGGTTCTCCTGTGATATCATCTACCCTTACAACTTCTATCAACTTAAATTCCATAACATCCTTCTACAGTTTGGATCCCACTGCTTTCAACCCCTCAAAGGAGGTCATTTGATTGAAGAGGTTGATTACAGGCAATGTGGATAAAGGAGGCATCTTCTACTGAGGAAGTAGCTTATAGAAGTCCTCTTGTAGGAGGGGCACTTCAAAATCTTCCTTCTTGTGGGTCACAAAGATATATGTTGCAGCAATGTGAGCTCCTGGCTCCATGTGGTTCGTTGAGAAGCTTCTCTAGCCAGGAAAGTTGGGATAAAGTGTTACATACCCTCGTAAATACATGACATCAATTAAGAATTTATTCCAAGATGCTTGCCATCCATTGGTTGTAGAACCAGGTATCTGCGTTGGATTCTTCTGCACATATTATATAAATATCATGTTCATGTACTTGTAAAACTCTCTCCACTTTTGTGGGAAGAATAGAGAGCCCTAGTTGCATGGAAGTTGATGTAAATATGATGTGTTCGGATGCACTTCCTTGAAGAATTGGGTTGCATTCCAATTGGGTCTCCCTTTAATTACTTCAATTAACCTTGGAGTGTACAAGGCAATGGCATTGAGCTCAGGAAAGGAAAATTGTGGATCATACTGGTAAGCCAAGAGGGCATATTTGAGCCACATATAGTAGAAAGGAGAAACCTCAATGTCATCCTCAAGAACTAGACCAAAATCGTCATCAGAAGATGGATACCAACTTTCACTAACTACCCTTATGAGACCCCCATGAAGAGTCCTATGTCAAATAATTTTATCTCCATGTGGCCAAATGAAACTATCTACCATCTTCAGGGTCTCTACATCCACAACGCTGTCCATATTGAATGTCAAAACAAATTTGTCTCCAACATAATAGGATTCAGTCAATTAATCCAACAGTCTTTTCAGTGATGCGAGTCTATTTTGAGTGACTATATTCACTGAGATTCTCATCCTATTCCATTATGCACCATGCTAGAATAAGAGAAACAAATCAACGATCTAAAATTCTTGCAAAATGTATCAAATATTGCAATAAGAAATTATTTCCCAAAACATTCATTATTTAAATGTGAAGATTTCCACAATTTGGCAGGAAATTTTTGGACTGAAACTTTGTAAATTTTTGGATTGAAACTGTGAGTAATATTTTGAAATGTCAATTTTCTAAAATATGACACACAATTTCAATCCAAAAATTCCATAAATAGCAACATTCATTCATTATAGTGGTATGTGATACAAGTGCTCCCCACATAATACATTTTAGTATTTGAATGGAAAAAATATCTGATAAAAATCAGATTTCAACATCTGAAGATCATGCTTTTCAAACTTTTTCAAGGTCTTAACCTAAACAAGAGTGTATTCCTATTAGCAATTGAACATATCAAAGTGCTAGACAATTAATAAAGCAATATCAAAATGACTTACGTTTCAATGTTGTCGGCTTGACATCAGCCATCCAAGAAATATGAGGAACAAATGCGCAAGGCAACTGAATCAAAACAGCGTTGGAAGGCCTTCCCACTACTAAGGCTAATCCATCCCGAGTGGCAGTATCTAGATCTGCCACAGTGATAACGGCAGAATGGTTATGTATCGCAAGCAAGCCCTTCATGGAGGAGTAAATCTCTTATATAATAGGTACACTCGAACCTGCAGAACCCAGCCCAAAATCAAAAATCTTGAAGCGGCGCTCATGACATGCAGTTGGAGACCATCCAAGCATTACGGAAGCTTCTTCACAGGTGCATTGAGATCTACCACTTACCACTACATATGCTTTTCGACCAGGTGTGCTATGAAAACAAATAACCAGGGGGTCCATGTCAGCAATCTCCCCCAGTGTGTGAACATAAAACAACACATCAGACTGTTGTCGATACATTCTAGCCCACTGAGTCACATAACCCCTATACATGGATTGCCATCATTGTTTGTCTTGTACTTCAACTACATCCTTGAAGAGTAAAGTTGTATGAGATAGATATCCAAACCTATCGTCGTTGTCTACCCATGTTTCTCTATCGTTGGGATCCATGGGAAAAAACAAACGAACCAACACCTCTGTACTTCTATAACTGATAGGTGTCCAATTACAGTAAATTGTCAATATGGCGTATCAATGAGGAAACAATGTGAAATTGGCCTATATAGAAAATTGTATTACATACAAAATAATCTATTCTTCCTAAAAGAGAATTGTACTTTTTTTTTAAAAATGTGTGAGGCCTGATAGTTATAGTAGATAAGTTTGATGAAGTATTAAAGCTAGAGAAAATACAAAAATCTCTTATAAGAAATATCATAAACTTCGCCAATATCAGTCTTTCACACAAAACTTTGCAAGGGCTTATTTCTAATGGTTTCCTCAGCCAAGAAATGAAGTATAACAACCTTATATCTAATTGCAGAACTTCACGATCATTCCTATCTATGAACGTTGAGTGAGGCCCTTCGGAGAATTTGGAGGCTTCGCGATAATTCTGGTATTTGACAGTGTGGTTTTGCCTGATAAAAATGATGGAGGTGATCAAGAATTAAACACACATGCAGATTCAGGTACTTGACGACGTGGTTTTTCCCGATAAAGATGGTGGAGGTGATCAAGAATTAAACACACATGCAACCGTTTTCGTTGGACAAATGAAACGCAAGTTAATAATATCACACCTGTTACATTCTCCCAATGCTAACCTCGGGAATGCGAAGGCGAATTTGCTTTCTAATTTGGTGGGAGCATTCATCGCATTCAGGACAGATGTCACCGACATGCATTCAGGACAGATGTCATCAACACAATAAAAAGGTGGACGAAGAGGCAAGGTTAGTTGATTCAAAAGGAAGGCCTATCGAACTAATTATCAATATTTTTTTTACAACATTAAATCATCAATTATTAGCCGTAAAATATAATCATATTATGAACAATGAGTAGTAACCATAATAAATTTACAAGAGTAGCAATACATATGACTAAATAAACACAAGAGCAACCATCAACACATGAATACAGGATATAAGGTGGAAACCCATCTGGAAGAAAAACCATCATCAGCTTGTCTTCATCTACTTCTTCTTTATTATGCAATTTTTTCTTTTACACCATATTCATTAGCCATCACTAGTGTGCAAACCCCAACTTGTTATTTATGCAAGAAACTACTTGCTCTAGGCCACTACCTAACAAAATCCACCACTTCCTAAACTTTGCAAGGCACCACCCATTAGAATCCACCACTCCCTCAATTATGCAGACCACTTCTTGCTACAGGCCACCACCACTTTGATGTCCCAACACCCAACAGTTTTTCTAGCCACCACTGGACGAAAGTTGCAACTCCCAAGTTCTCAGGCCACAAACCGAAAGATGCCACTACACCCTTAATTAGCAAGCCACCACTTGTCTTACTAAAGGCCCCAACCTTCAAGCTCTTGTGGACCTCATTTAACGATATTTCATACTAGGATCCACACAACAAACTCAAACAACTCGTAGGCCTCATTTCATCTCATTTTCATACTAGACCCACTATGAACTCTATGCTCATCAAAAACACAATCAATTGTCTCAAACTCTGCTCATACAATCAACTCATCGGACTCTAACTCAAACTGTCTGAGCAATATAAAATAAAAATTTGCTCTCACACCCTCTCAGCGGCATACAAACAACTCAATTCATCAAGCCAATAAGCTCTAATGGAAAGCTACATAAGGTCATAAAGAATACATCAATATTGCCATATATGACAAAATTATCTACTATACAACAAACCACTCATACACTCTCAATAGAAATATACCAAACTGGCTCAACACATCAATGCTACAACCATATATATATATATGCATGGCATTAAAGGATCTCACACTTTAATATTATATCAGCAATATATCCCTACAAACAAACTTTTTCAATACAAAGTAATGCCAACCATTCTCACATACTAACATAGTCATCAATTTCCATGCACACTCTTTGCAATATGTGCTTTGCTATAGGTACTCAACACATTTTCCTTAGGCAACATTGCACTTCATTGCTGGAACCAAACCAACACAAATCATTCTCCTTCTAATACCAACCAATTAGTGCACACTTGATCTCTTTACTATGATGTTCAAATCACAACCACTAGTATGTTGATCTTTGGCATCACTTGTGCATGACTACATATGATACTCAACTACAAAAGATGTAATATCTACTATAGGTTCACATTGTCTCTATGGTTTATACCAACTATCTCAAGCTTCAAGTGTGCAAAGGCTCTAATTCAACGATCTTTGCACTCAAACATTATCTCTGAAATGCATCTTCAGCCTTAAGTTTGTCATCTTTGAAGGAGTAAAGGGATAGGTTGAGGGCAGTTTTGGTGATGCCCTAGTTCACACATATGGGGCAACAAATAGGTTTGTAAGTGAGTAGGCTTGAAGACCCTGAGAGTTGGAAATATTGGAGGAGCAGGAGAGCAGCTAGAGGGTAGATTTATATGAGCTTATGATCATTCATCCTTGGAGCGGTAGGAGTGGTTGATAGCGGCAATTTAGTCAACTAAAGGTAGAAACCCATTGATTAACAAGGGGCATTGGATCAGTGTTGGAACAGGGTCTCCTACGAGTTGTGAAACTGGTCCGATTTTGTATATTTTTTATTATATTTAGTCTATCGTAGGGGTTTTGGGGTGGGTCAAAGCCCCGAAAGCATTGTAATGGGTCAAAGGGTAAACCTGGGGTCCGAAAACCATGGTTTGCGGATCGTAGGAAATATTAGGCTAGATTGTTATAAATAGAGGAACATTTTGAATTGTAAGAAGACAATGAAGATTTATTGATGTGAATTGGGGTTTAGTAAGTCTGTTTGGGTTTTTGGGGAAGGAATCCTGCTGGTTGTGTGCGCAGAGATCCAGAGTCCTGCTGTGTGTGGACCCTGTTGCTCTGTGCATAGGCTGGGATGGGTATTGTAAGAGGAAGTTGATGAATTAATGAATACGAAAAGTTGTTTGGGAACTAAATCTATGTGTACTGTTTATGCAAATCATTGGTAATTACTGTCTTATGCGTATTCTGTATTCAGTTGCGAAAGTTCTGTGTAAGTGTTTTACTACATCTAGATCTGTTCTGTTATGTTTATGCAATGTTGTGCTACTGTATAGAAGTATATGATTATTGAGCCCCATAGTACAATTAACCTTGCGCACGTGGATGCGAAAAGAGGCCCATAAGTCTTGCTCGGGGAGATCTGGAAATCTCGAGGCAGAATGCAGCTATGCTTGCCTTACCTATCATTTCTCAGGGTGCGGAAACCTGGTTCCAGCACCCACTCATACTACTTCGGGTGAGACTTTGACCTACGCAAGTAGGTCACCCCCAAAAGGGCCAGTAGTATAGGGGTTTGCTGGCAAACCTTGAACTTCGAACCTGGGTCAGGACCCCTCGAGCCAACAAACGGTTCTATTGCTGGGACCTACAGCATTTTGAGAAAGGGATCGGGTAATGACAAGGGATTACTGACAAAGAAGAAGAGCAGGTGCGAGCTCCATTCTGGCGAAAATACAACACATAACGGTAGGTACTATCGAACCAATCTAGAAGAGGATATGGCAGCGCATGTGAAATTACCTACCTTTAAAGGTGCAGCCGATGAGGACATGGACCGATTTTGGTTTGTTGCAGACTCGGTATGGACGGCGCAAGGGGTGGTGAGCGATACTGTGAAAAAGGCGCAGTTTTCCCTGGCGTTTGAAGAAAGAGCGTTGGACTGGTACATGCAATATGTCTCCCAGAACGGGAGTACATCTATTTAAGATATTAAGGACGTTCTGAAGCAACAATTCCGAAAGCCAAAATCTTACTCTCAGGTGGTAGCGGAAGTAAAGAACTTCAAGAAAGGTGCGTCTGAGTCGGTATGGGAGGCTGATCAGCGACTGAAGAAAGCAATCGGAGAGGGAGGATATAAGTATGAAGGCAAGCAACATACCGAATGGTTCATCGCTATGTTGCTACCTCACCTACACATACCTATGAGCCACCAGGATTTCGACTCTCAAGACAAAACTTTGGAAACCGCTATGAAACTATAGGCTATGCCTAGGATAGATGCTTCGTTAGGAGTACAACAGATCAAGGCGCAGATCGGGGCAATGCACATGGAGATTCAGGACCTACGACAGGAATGTATAAGGGAAGCTGACACAAAACTGTGGTGCCTACAATGTCAAGTATCAGGGCATACAAAGGACCTATGCCCAAGGCACCCGGGGTCAAGCGAGGGACCCAGCCCAGGAAGATGGGGCCCAAGTGAACAAAGGCAACATTGGTGTCGGTTATGTCGGTCAGTAGGGCATGATAAGAAGAACTGTCGGAACTATGGTCTAGCAATGGATCGGGGAAATGTGTATAAGGCATAGTTAGACCCCGCCTCACCAAAATCCCCTGCAGACAGGCATGGCTCCCCCTTCGGAAGCAGGGAGGGAGGCTGAAGTGGTAGCACAGGTCAGAGTCGAGGCCAATTGATACGCTATAACTGTGGAGACACAGGGCATTTTGTGAAGGATTTCCTGAACCCTACAAGACAGTATTGCAGGTATTGCAGACAGTTGGACCATATGCTTGAAGATTGTCCAGTCTTGATAGCGAAAATACAAGAGAAGCAGCTCCCACCTGCACAGATAGTGCAGAGGGTTAAGGTCGAGCATAACCCAAGCATAAATGTTATCACACGTAGCGGAGTGGCTACTAGAGGGATTGAGGAGAAGGTCGAAACTGGAACGTTGATCTGCAAGGCAGTTAGTAAACAAGAAGGCCTGGACCTGGACAAAGAAAAGGAAACGTTTATGGAAGCTTGAAGGGAATTCTTCGGGACCAAGGCGCCTACATCCTTGCTCCCCGAGGGTCTTAAGGAAGCTGAGGAGGTCAAACCTTTCCTGCAGGCATGTACGAAATTGCTACGAAACCCAAGTGCAGTGCAAAGTCTGCAGGATTTAATAGATAGTTGCGCAACGCGCTCCGCCGTGGCCCCCGATATTAAGGAAATACACAAATTGTATAGGTATCAAAAACGCACTGGGAGGGAGATGCAGTTAATAGCCCAGATCAGCACTTACGAGATGCATCGGGTTATCTTAGACCTCGGATCAGACGCCAATGTATTACTTAAATAGACCTGGCAACGGATGGGTGAACCTAAGTTGGAATGGTCCTCTATCCAACTATACATAGCTAATCATCAAAATATTGTACCATTGGGAAGGCTATCAGGGGTCATGGTAGATATCGCAGGAGTAAAGGTCCGGGCTGACTTTGAAGTCATTCAAATCGTCAAGGATGCAGACCCTTACCTTGCACTTCTAGGATTGGATTGGGCCATCGACATGGGTGGTATCATTAACTTGAAAAAAAGAAGCATGGTGTTCGAAAATAATGGCACCAGGGTAATCGTACCATTAGATCTTATGGAAGGTAAATGTTACACGGAGCCAGTAACCAAGGAGGAGGATGTGGACTATATCTATAAGCTAACTGTGCAAGATGCAAACCACCCAACAAGGGATAAAATACGGTGTGGGGAAGGGGATACTAAAGGCTTATTTGATCTCGATGAGGAAATAGAGACTTGGCAGAACCAGTTAGGCGACGTCTCTACGTTGCATTGTCTTCGAATCACAAAAAACTTCCATTGCGTTTCCTCGGAGGTAAGGACCCTGATGGGATCAGGAAGTGGTGGTTACTGCAAGACAACCCTAGGAGAAGGTTAGGTTGACCTGCAAACAAGTAGCATTATACTGCACTTGACACCAGCTATAGGGTCAGGAAGTAGAGATCTCATACATCCAGCCACCTCTGAAAAGAAAAAGAAAAAACAGCTGCGATTAAGCCAACATGCTCTGGCAACAACCCCCCTTACACCCTCACTTACACAGGCGATAAGGTTCTCGTTGGCATGGGTCGTGACTTGCCTGGGAAGCAAGCCTGTGTTGGGGGAAGACATGCAGTCGATGCAGGTGGGTGACCTTAGCGTGACAGACGGGTCAAGCCTACCAGTGATACGAAAACTAGCCATTGGAATAGTACCCATTGGTAAAAGGCAAAATTTACCGTTGGAAGGAGCAACCCCCAGGCATTTAATGGAACGAATTATGAAGATTTTTTACCGTTTCCTAGGGGACCCGCCTCATATAAAGTTTACCTCACCATTGCACGGTTGGGGTACTATAAAGAGGGCAGGGTAGTTCAGATAGAGGCACCGTTTCTCTTACACAACTTGCTCTCCTCATTTGTTTCTTGGAAACACTTGAGCAATAGAATTTTTCGTGTCCACACTGTCCCTCTCATGTCGGGACTACCCACTCCATCTGATAGTAGTCACCCAGGGTTGGGCTTCATTTTTCGCGCATGGATGCCGGCCACTAACCCTGCCGAACCCTCGGCCCCGATGGGGCCTGATGTCGAAGAAGTCATGGAGGTTGAATCTGAGCTAGAAGAAGCCCCCCCTACGTCGGTCACAAGGAAGGGCAAGGAAAAGGCACAAGGTTCGGGAAAAGCTCCGAAAGTAGCAAGGTGGGCTACCGAAAAGCCTCGGACTTCCCCAAGACACACCCGATCTCCGCCAACGTCACCTCTAGATCAGGACGCACAGGAGGGTGCTCTGCCTACTAACCCGATCGATTGGTTACCTCCCTTCGTTCGCCCACGTAGGCCTTATACCCGAATGCCCAAAAATTTGGATGGCTTGGTCACCTATCTGCAAACCCCCCTAACCCCGAGAGAAGTCCCTGTCATCAATGATCCTTGCAGACAACTCCATGAGGTCAATTTTGATGATCATGACTTGGCGGACTTTGAAACCCTCCCTGAATTAGCCCCCGCATTATACTTTGATACAATCTAGGGCAATGATGGAGTCACGGTGGTGCCCCAACGCTTGGTATGCGGCTTGGCCAGATCGAGAATTTTGAATCTGCTTCGAATGCCTCACTTCGGCCATTACAACGTCACAGATCGGTTGGCTCGCCAGTTGCTTTCCCTCATTCCCGATGGTTTCTTATGGATTCGAGATAGGGTCCCTATTGATGTTGCGTTGATCCACAAGATTACAGGCCTTCCTATGCAAGGGTCGCACCCGTTAGAACGGGTAGGTAAAAAGTATGAAGCAGCTACCGCTACGTATGTACGGACAACCTACGCAGTGTGCCGAAATCAACAATGGTTTGTGATCCAGACTATCAATGACCTGGCTACATAGATGGGTACTAGGCTCTTAACCTGCAAGCTAATGAGGAACTGCTAGGTTGCGACTGTCCCCGCCTATGTGATCCAGTTGGCCGGTCGGTGTGCGAAGGGAGTTTCTTTTAATTGGGCTCAGTACTTGTACGATGAATTTCTGGCTAATGTCCGTGAATCCCAAGAGCGAGGGACGTCTTTATTTTATTCATGGTTATTATTCCTAATAGCGCTGGTCGCTTGGGACACCCCCGAGGAGTCGGTCCTCCCTGAAATTCCTCCTGGAATGTGCAAAGGAGCTCGGTATGCTCACTTATGGGACTCCAAGGATGCGCAACGCATCAAGGATAACAAAAATTTTTGGATCCTCTTCCAAGGCAATGTGGCAGCCACCATAAACTCTCGACCTTGGCTGTCCCCGACGATATATGAAAAATACAAGAATTTTGTTGCGTTCCAAGTTACCATGCACCATATTCAGATCCACAGCCTCAATAATAAGACATGGACGACACTCCCTTATATGGTAGCATATGAAGAGATTGACCTGATGATCACGCTATGGCCCCCTGCTTGGAAGAAAGGCCTCATAGATGCCCGTCGGGAGACCGCAGAACCCCGCCAGACGGTCCTGGACGTAGCCAAGAACAGGGATACACAGCCGCCACAGACCTCTGTGGCTAAAGCCCAGGTAGGGTTTGACAAAGATACCACCCCTCCCCCTAGTATGAAGCGGTCAGGGTAGCCGACACCAAGATCTCGAAAGAAACAGCGCGCCCACCGTGCATAATATGATGCAACGATCACCCTGACTGATGGTGACCTTGAGAAAATTGCGGATGCAGTCACCATGGCTACAGAGGACAAGCGGGCATCTGTTGGGGCACAGTAGAAGGCTGCGGTCGATATTCTCCAGGCCGAGCTCCACGCTCTCCAGATAAAAATCGATACACTACCGACCAACGTCGGCTAGGCACAGACCCCTTCGGTCGATAACAGTTCGACGGCATTCACGGAGGACAACCGTCTCTAGACTATCCCTAGTGTTGCCCTGGTAGGAACTTAGCTCCCAACAGACACATAAACCCAATTGGACCTGGCCAAGCTGCCCCATGAAGCCTTACAGGGCCTCCATAATGTTTTCTTCCAGGACATTCGCCATCGTGACCAGCGCGTACACCAATAGCTTGGTACGGCCAAACACACCATTATGCAGCAGGCGGCTGATTTTCTCCTTGCCGTGTCACAACAGGCAAAGCTCGAAATAGTGATCCACCAGCTCTATACAGAGGTTACATACGAAATCCCGGCCGCGGACACGCCTCGGGCTAAAGTGGAAAAATTGGTTGCGGCACTTAGAGCATCATGAATGGAAATACATATCGTTAAGACACAGCTAGAACAACAAATCATAGACTTACAGGCCAAACTGCAGCCCGAAACGCCTTCGGAAGTCCGCGCCCAGCGCGCCGCCCTAGTCACCGATGTGACAAATGTTATTTCAGAGCAAATTGCCCAAGGTGCACAGCTGACGGAGTCAGCCATGCAACTCTGGACTAAGGTCCAGCGCGATCCGGTCCTTCATGCAATCAGTCAGGACTTACGACATAAGGAAGAAGCTTTTGAGCAGGTCAAAGCCACGCTGCCCGCTTTGGTACCAGCACAGCGCTTGGCACGGTTAAAGACCAACAATGATCTCCAAGTTGAAATTGAGATACTCCGGCATAAACAACACATCATGGCGGAACATCTGAAGCCTTGGGTTGCCACAGCCCTCCAACTTTCGCAGGATATTGATGGCATGACCAAGCAACTTACTTAGACCCTTGAGAGTTTCACCATGACAACTGAAGGACCGACCTCCCAGAAGCTAGTAGATCTGGCACAGAGCGCTGCTGTCCAAAGTTAGGAAGTGTTACCTCCACTCATTGTCGCCTTCAATATCTTGCATGCCTAGATCGAGACCGCACCACCACAGTGACTCGGGACGAGTCACAAGATTGTGTTGGGGGACTGTTGGAACAGGGTCTTTTACGAGCTGCGAAATTGGTCCGATTTTGTATATTTTTTATTATATTTAGTCTAGTGCAGGGGTTTTGGGGTGGGTCAAAGCCATTGTAATGGGTCAAAGGGTAAACCTAGGGTCTGAAAACCATAATTTGTGGATCGTAGGAAAGATTAGGCTAGATTATTATAAATAGAGGAACGTTTTGAATTGTAAGAAGGCAATGAAGAGCTATTGATGTGAATTGGGGTTTAGTAAGTCTGTTTGGGTTTTTGGGGAAGGACTCTTGTTGGCTGTCTGTGCGGAGATCCAGAGTCCTGCTATGTGCGGACCTTGCTGCTATGTGCGCAGGCTGGGATGGGTATTGTAAGAGGAAGTTGACGAATTAATGAATACGAAAGGCTGTTTGGGAATTGAATCTATGTGTACTATTTATGCGAATCATTGGTAATTACTGTCTTATGCGTATTCTGTATTCAGCTACGAAAGTTTTGTGTAAGTGTTTTACTGCATCTAGATCCGTTCTGTTCTGTTTATGCAATGTTGAGTTACTGGTTGGAAGTATATGATTATTGAGCCACATAGTACAATTAACCTTGCGCACGTGGATGCGGAAAGAGGCCCATAAGTCCTGCTCAGGGAGATCTGGACATCTCAAGGTAGAATGCAGCTCTTCTTGCCTTACCTATCCTTTCTCAGGGTGCGAAAACCTGGTTCCAGCACCCACCCATACTACTTCGGGTGAGACTTTGACCTGCGCAAGTAGGTCACTGCCGAAAGGGCCAAGTATAGGGGTTTGTTGGCAAACCTTGGACTCTGAACCTGGGTCAAGACCCCTCGAGCCAACAATCAACCTCTAGAAACATGGAATGAAGACCTCACTTATTGTTGAAAAAATGTATCAAGAAAGGCTTAATTTGACTTAGCCTTGGTCAAATTGAGAAAATTCAAAATTTCCACATCAATAGACAACTTGGAGGCAGTTTACTGAGGTGACATGGCTCTTGTCACTCAGTTAGCTCAGTGAATTCGAGTTAGATGGCTTGGAGTTCAGTTATATATGTGTGATTACTAATTTGCAGCAATCCAGTTCAATATTTCAAGTTGTACTCAATTAAACTAGTTCTAATAGTTGATAGAACTAGTTGGAGGTGAGTTGTGTAATGGGACAATAATCTAACTCTGAGATAATCCAGTTAACTAATCAATCAACCAAAAATATCTCATGCATGCAAGGACTTCAAATTTCTCAGTGATGGTGGAGATTTCAAGGTAATGTAACATCGGTTGTAGACCAGTTTTGAGTGTACATGTGTTGCATGCAAACAATGATCAATCCTTGGGAATTGAAAAATTAATTTGGAGGAAATTCCTAAAGAATAGGAGCCAATTTCCTCAGGATTTGCACAAAGAAATAGATGTCCCACCCTTAGTTAAACTGAGAGGGGGGGGTGAATCAGTTTAACACATTCATGGACTTTTGAAACTTTTCATTAAACCTTATTTACACCTTCATTTCATGTCCAACTTAATATGTGAGTAATCTTAGAATGTGAGCAGCAAGTATTAATATAATATAACAATAGACTTAATATGAGAGCAGCAGGTATTAAGCAGATGATATAAATCAGATCAACACATAAACATCATGCACAGAGACACCAGATATAAGTGGAAACCCACAAAGGGAGAAAACCACATCTTATTATTGTTGTGATGCAAAGGCAAGCTCCAACTCCCTCTCACCACTGTTTTTCTGCAGGCACCAACCTACAGGAGGCTCTAACCTCAATTCTGCAAGCTACAACTTGCAAGGAAGCACCAACTCCCTTCAATTTTCTGCAGGCACCAACCTACAGGAGGCTCCAACCTCAGTCAGCTACAACTGACGGCTATCAAGCTGAAACTTGATAGGGAAGCTCCAACTTCCTCAATTTATCAAAGTGAATGTTTGCTGATTTACCTCAGATATCAGCTTTGTTCTGTAGCATCTCTTTCTGCTCTTCTTTTCTTAATCTTCTTTGCCTCACTCTTCTATACTCTGCATTCTCTATATTTTCTCTCTCTAACCTCTCTTATGCATATCCAGTTGATATTATATATAGAGTTCCTCACATGACTGTTTGTATTTCACAAAGAATTTGGAGTGAACAGTCATGACTCTTTGGCTTCTATCTTCTCATTCCTTTTATCTGCTCATTCAATAAATATAACTGTAGGTATCAATTTAACATTACAGTGGGATATTTTTTCTCTTCCGGAGACTTGCCAATGCATCACAAACAATAAAAATCAATTAAAACATTTACAATCAAATTACAATGAGAACTCCAGCTCAACTCATTTAGTCTTTTGGCTCGCTGCGCATTTGTCTTTTCTTTGACTGTGTCTGTCTTTTCTGTGACTATGTTTTATCTCTTTTCAGCTCTGTTTGTTCGTCTTCCCTCTGCTGTGGTGTAACTGCTGCATACATGTAACTGTGCTTTTTATATCAGTGCATTTGGTATATATATGTAATTGCTGACTTTAAATCTGGGCAAATTCCAACGCTCATCATACAGCAAGTGTCTTGTTGATGTGGTGAGTTCCGCAAGCGGAACATACATACACCACGGCCTTTGTTTTATGGCCCGATACAATTGCACACATCGCAATTGTATTATATTAATAATCGCCCTCCACCTTAAGCCGAGGCCCGTGGGTCCACAGACCACGCGGCACTTTTCAATACAATCGCAACAACTTTATATATATATATATATATATATATATATATATATATATAACAGTGCCTTCACAAATTTCTGATTGCGATTGATATGCGGACCCGACCATGTTTTATATGGCGGAGTTTATATGACTATCGCGTCTGGCTTTGCCAATCACAATCACAAGCTGCCTTGCTCCGATGCGATTGATATGCTCCACAAATTTCTGATTGCGATTGATATGTGGACCCGACCATGTTTTATATGGCGGAGTTTATATGACTATCGCGTCCGGCTTTCATCGCAATCACAAATATTTGTTAACATGTTCCGCTTTAACTCCGATGCGATTGGTACCTTTGCAATTGTTCCGATGCGATTCATAAGGGTCCCACCTTATATTACTTTGTTTCCTTTGATCATAAAGCGCTCCACTTATATAAATTAATATATATGCTTTGAACCTTTGTTTATATGATCCGGGCTTCATCGCAATCGCAATTCTTTGGTTGCATGTTCCGACACATATCCATTATGTTTTATAAACTCATCGGGTCTGGGCTTCATCGCAATCACAATTGTCTGTTTATATGTTCCGCTGCCCTTATAATATCTGATACGATTGGGAAAGGGTCCCACCTTATGATACTTTGATTCTTTGATCATAAAGCGCTCCATATAAATTAATATATATAAAATTTGACCTTTGTGAAATATGCATGCGTCGCATATATATTTATCGTGTCGCATATATATATATATATATATATATATATATATATATATATATGCTTTGGACCTTGTGTATGTTTATGTTTCGCTTTAGTGTATCAAATCCATAGGTAAGCAATTTCTTAATTATATATATATATATATATATATATATATATATATATATATATATATATATATATATATATATATATATATATATATATATATATATCCTCCCGCTTGTGTAAGATTCCCGAATATCAGGTATTCTTCCTCGCCTAGGTTGCGTTCCTCGAAATTAAAAAAGGTTCCGCTCTCCGTTTGTGATAACGTTCCGCCCGCCTCCGCCTCTCGATATAACGGCTCGCCCTATTCGCCGCCTCTCGCTCTACTCTGGCTGATTCCCCGTCGTCGTAGGTTTTAACCCCGAACATAAATTATCTACACACGAATCTTATAACAGAAAATAAACAATAGCGAGAGCATAAAACATAAAATAGATAAACACAGAGATTTTCCCCTGGATCCCAAATTGGGACGACCAGCTTGATTTTTCATTATATTCCTTTAGTGTTACAACACATATATATACATGCCGAAGCATACATAAACCCCAATCCATTAACCCTGGATTAGAACATAACCGTAGTTCCCTTGACCGGATCTAAAAAAATACCAGGGGCTGAAAACCATCGTGCCCCAATACCATGTGCAAAACCATGCACAAAACCATGGACGCGGACTACCCACCGGAAATTAAGGACCAAAAATTTTCGTCGGGGCGCTGCCCCGGACCCCGAAAGGGGGGGCTACCGCCCCCCCGGTGACCCCTCCCGTTGCGCCGGGGGCGGCGCGGGGGGGGTTATCGCCCCCCTTCTTACCCCGCGCGTGCTTAATCGTGGAAAGAATATAACACATACCCAACATGCTCGACTCGCTCTCCGCTCTCTTCACCGTCTTCATCCCGCCGTTGTTCTTTTCCTTTCTTTGCATCTCCGCTGCCTCTTTTTCTCGTCTCCGGTTTTGCCGCCTCCATTGCCATCAATGTCAATATTTCTAACAATAGCTCGTGGAGGCAGAAATTGACTAAGTCTATTTCAAAGCTTCTCATTGAGCAGAGAGAACAATTATTCTTTTGCAGGTTGAGCTCAGAGCAAGCTATCAATTGTAATAGATTCTCTATTCATCTGTTTAATACCAGCAAGATTAAGGGTTTTTTATCAGTTGGTTTCCCCTAGATAAATCTGTGTACTTGCGTATGTGATTAATGCATGTTTACGAATGTTGTTCTAAATTGTGAATTAATTTCTGTAGAGTAGAATTGTGTCTCTTGATTTAGATCAAATTTATTGAGCAGTTGCAATTATATCACCATATTTATACATGGTATTAGATCAAGATTCACATTAGAAAAGGAATTTCAAAGTTGTTCCTCAGGAGGTTCAAATTTGCGGATTCAGTGTAGCAGAATTTCTTCATAGTTGGGAGAATGGCCTTCACTGGACTGAGATTAGAGTATGCCTTAGAAGGAAACTCAAATTTCATTGCCTAGAAGGATCACATGGAGGCAGTGCTTGATGACAATGGATTGCTAGAATATGTCAAGATAGACATTCCAAAACCAGGATCAACTGATGCCCAGAACCTGGCCCAATGGAAGAAATATGTAGCCAAGGTGAGAATAATAATCCTGGAGGGAGTGAGAGGCCACATTATCTCAAATATCCATGGAAAAGAAATTCATTTCGCAATGTGGAAGTAACTGGTTGAGCTATTCGAGAATAACAGTGACCATAGAAAATTGGCCCTCAAAGACAAACTTCGAAACATTAAGATGCAGAAGAATGATACTATTCTAAAATATTTCACCATATTAACACAAGGTATGGATGAACTTAGAGGGGTTGGTGTAAATGTTGCAAACGATGACCTGGTGAGCCTAGCTCTTCTAGGCCTTCCCAAAAGCTGGCATAACTTCTAGGACCCGGTGAATGGGAGGGAGGAATTACCAAATTGGGAAAACTTATGGTTTGATTTGGTATAAGAAGAAATCCAGTGAAATATCAGAGATGGAGGTTCATCCAAGGGAGAGGATGAAGAATTTTTTTCATTGTTTAGAAAGGGAAAGAAGGGAAAAGGGAATATCTCAAACCAAACTAGAATCCAACCAAGGGGGAAAGAAGAAAGACTTGTCCGAAATAAAATGCTTCAATTGTCATGAATTCAAGCACTATGCTACAAACTGTTCACACAAAAAGTTTGGCAAGAAGAACTTAGGAGGAGAAGCAGGTGAAGCATTGGCTTCACAGTTTGAGCTAGACCTCACCTTGATCGCATGCATGGAAAACAATGTGATGGGGAGTGTGTGTTACTTGGACTTAGGTGCCTCATTCCACATGACAGGGTGTAGATATTTTTTCAATGACCTGGAGGAGAAAGATCTCCAAATGCATATTGAGCTTGGGGATGATGGAAGGTACAGTGCTACCGGGATCAATACAATAACATTTAAGAGGGAGTCAGGATCCCTTATTTGCCTCAAAGATGTCATGTTTGTACTAGGCCTGAAGAAGAACCTCATCTCTGTAGCAATTTTGGAAGACCATGGTTATGATGTAATCTTTAGTAAAGGGAAATCCTTTCTGATACACATAGATACTAGGCAGGTGAAGCAAATTAGGGTTCATGTGAAGAACCTGCATAAATTTGATGTGGGAGATTTTACTACATTAAGCAGTAAGGCAAAGAAAGGGAAAAGTCGCGATGTCGATGAACTTTGGCACAATATATTGGGCCATTTTAATCATGGTGCCTTAAAAATTTTGCAAAAAATAACCACTGGCCTCCCTAAAGGATCACTTGAGAAACAAGATGTCTGCAATGGTTGTACCTTAGGGAAGTATGTAAAATAAAAGCACATGAAATCTTGAAGAGAGTCCACTTTGATGTTTTTCGACCCTTATAGACAACCTCCACTGCCATACATAAATACTTTGTTATTTTTATTCATGATTTCTCATGAAAGTGCTAGATATCCTTTAGCGGAAGAAGGATGAGACATTCTCAAAAAATTTAAAATTCAAGGCACTAGTTGAGAAAGAGACTGACAAGAAGGTGAAGGCTCTCAAGAGTGAAAATGGAGGTGAGTATGTTTCGAATTACTTCAAGGAATTCTGTGCCAAAGAAGGATTTAGAAGATAATTGAAATCTCCCCATAACCCACAACAAAATGGGGTATCTGAGAGAAAGAATCAGAGCATTGTGGGAGATGTGAGAGCTATGATACATGACCAAGGCTTTCCACTGCCTTTGTTGGCAGAGGAATGTAACACAAAGGTATACCTACAGAATCAGAGTCCTCATCAGCTTCTTGGTATGATTACATTAGAGGAGGACTTCTCGTGGAGAAAGCCCGATGTTTTTCATTTTAGAATTTTCAGAGCCTTTGTTTACTGACATGTCTCCAAAGATTCAAGGAAGAAACCCAGGCTGAAAGTAGAGTTGGGAGTTTTTGTGGGTTACACAGAAACTCCACACAATTGCCAGGTGTACTTACCTTCCCTTAGAATGAAAATTGTGCTAAGGGATGTAAAGTTTTATGAGGAGAAACCAATGAGATGTTATCTTGAGAGGGAGCTTCAAATCCCACCAGAAGAGGAACATTTATCTCCAAAAGAGGAGCCTTAGTTGTGGAGCAACCAAAAATGGAGGAGCAGAGAGGAGGGAGAGTGGAGAAATTCACTCAAGTATAACCATCCAGAGAAGGTAGAAAAAGGATCGGGGAAGTTGATAGATTGGTGCAAGATGCGAGGGAGAATGTGGGAGCTCCTTCAATTTTTCACATGCAAAGGAGGTCACCTGAGAGCTACACTGGCTACATGGATCGAATGACTAAGATTGTAGAGACTGAGCCATCCTCTTTTGAGGAATCGATTGAGCAACCGATTTGGGTTG
Organism: Pinus albicaulis; assembly: GCA_034641835.2. NCBI lineage: Eukaryota > Viridiplantae > Streptophyta > Pinopsida > Pinales > Pinaceae > Pinus > Pinus albicaulis. Next base: position 783,786,294 of record CM076572.1, read on the forward strand.
ATGCAATGGTGGAATAATACGAATCCATCATGAAGAACAATGTTTGGGAAGTGGTCCCAAGACTGGCAGATAAATCAATTGTGGGTTCGAGATGGACCTTGAAAGTTAAGCATTAAACAAATGAAAGCATAAAGAAGTATAAGTCCATATTTGTGGCCAGATAATTCTCTCAAGTTGAGGCAATTGACTATGAGAAAACCTTTTCTCCAATAGCAAGGTATTCATCCATTAGATAAATTCTTGCATTGACTGCACAGATGGGGTGGAAGATCCACCAGATGGATGTAAAAGAAACATTTCTTAATGGTGTTATTGAGGAGGAAGTGTAGATCGAGTAGCCATAAGGTTTTGAGACATTTTATCGGGATTCTCGTTTATGTAGACTTAAGCGAGCATTGTACGGTCTCAAATAGGCACCCTGAGCTTGGTACACTCAGATTTATAGTTATCTCACTAGATTGGGCTTTACCAAAATTGAAGCAGATTTAAACCTCTATCATATTTTTGTAGAAGGTAAATTGCTTATCATTGTTTCATATGTTGATGATTTCATGTTGACAACTGATGAGTAGTTGATCAAGTCTTTCAAGGAGGACCTTGCAAGGGAATTTGAGATCAAATACATGGGTCTCATGCACTACTTCCTTGGGCTAGAAGTATGGCAAGGTGATTGGGAATTGTTTGTGTCTCAAGGAAAGTATGCTACCGAGATACTACAAATATTTCACATGGAGAGTTGTAACACCATGGAGACACCTCTAGAGACCAAATAGAGGAAGGAGAATGACACTTCAAGTGAAGAGGTTGATGCTACCATTTTCCAGCAGCTAGTGGGTTCACTGATGTATCTTGTGAACACATAAATAGATATGTGCTATGTAGTCAACCAACTAAGCCAAGCTATGGATAGGCCAACCAAAGTGTATTGGAAGGCAGTTAAGCATGTTTTACATTACCTCAAAGGCACTACCTAGTACGGATTATGGTACAAATAGACAGAGGAAGTGAAGTTGTGTGGCTTCACAAATGCAGATTGGGCAAGTGAAGTTGTGTGGCTTCACAAATGCAGATTGGGCAAGGATGTCATCCGAATGTAAGAGTACTTTAGGTGGAAATTTTAGTGTTGGGTCCACAACAATTTCTTGGTACAATAGGCAGCAGAGGTCTATGGCGCTCAACTCAACAGACATTGAATACATGGCTAGAAGTCAATAAGCATGTGAGGTGATCTGGATATGAGAAAAATACTCGTGGGACTGTTTGGTTAAGAGATGGATCTAACTGTGATCTATTGTGATAATCATAGTTGCATTAAGCTCTCTGAGAATCCGATATTTCACAATGATACAAGTATATAGATATTTGATATCATCATTTACGGGGTTGTGTGCAAAAGAGGATAATGTTGCTACAATACATTCCGACAGAATAACAAGATGTCGAGATCTTGAAAAATGTTTTTTCAAGAGGGAAGTTTGAATTTGGTAGGTGTAGGATAGTGGTGGTTGAAAATCCCTTTCTTTCTAAGAGGGAGTGTTGAAAAAATGTAGCAAGAAAGGCTGAATTTGACTTAGCCTTGGTGAAATTGAGAAAATTCAAAATTTCCACATCAGTAGACAACTTGGAGGTAGTTAAATGAGGTGACATGGCTGAGGTCGAGTTAGAGGGTTTGGATTTCAATTATGCATGTGTGATTGCTAATTTTTAGCAATCCAGTTAAGTTATTAGAATTGTGATTAGTTAAACTAGTTCTAACGATTGATAGAACTAGTTGGAGGTCGATTGTGCAGTGGGACAGTAGTCTAACTCATAGATCATCCAGCTAACAGAAAAATCAACCAAAAATAGATCATACATGCAAGGAATTCAAATTTCTCAACTGTGGTGGAGATTCCAAGGCAGTGTAACATCAACTGTAGAATATTTTTGAGTGTACATGTGTTGCATGCAATAAATGATCAATCCCTGGGAATTACACAATAAATTTGGAGGAAATTCCTAAATAATTAATGCCAATTTACTTAGGATTTGTGCAAGGAAATAGGAGCTTAGGTGGAGGTAGAAATTGACTAAGACTGGATTAGAGCTTCTCATTGAGTAGAGAGAACAATTATTCTTTTGAAAGTTGAGCTCATAGACAGCTAGTAACTGTAATAGGTTCTCTATTCATCTGATTAATGTAAGCATGATTAAGGGGTTTTTACCCGTGTGTTTCCCCTAGATAAATCTATGTAATTGTCTATGTGACTGATGAATGTTTAAGAATTTTTTTCTAAATTGAGAATTAATTTACGCAGAGCAATAGAGTAGAATTGTATCTCTTGATTTAGATTAAATTTCTTGAGCATTTGGAATTATATCACCATATTTCTACACTTATTGAATTCTCATGGAAGCTAAAGCAACTCTAATACTACTAAGAGAAAAGGATAAGTGTTGATAAATGCCGCTTACGAGGGAAACTCCTAAAAGTGCAATATATCTCCACATATGAGAGGTTATCCCAATGTTGTCAAAGTTATGCACACTTGTAAAACAATCCAAATAGTGATAATGTAATGACTCTCAAGTTGATGGTTGGTCTTAAGGTGACCCTACATTATCCACTTTGAATGATGCTTGTTGCACCAGCTATCGAATGGGGAAATGAGTTGAGTGTCACAATGTACCATTCAAGAACTATAAATATATGCATGACAACCCATGCATTAATATACAGTGTAATAAAACTAAATGAAAAAGGATAGATGTCACTATACAAAGGTCTCTCACAACGGATTATGCAATCAAGAGGGCCTTAAGAATGTGATCACATGATGCAGTAGACTAAGATCATGTGATACGACAAACAATTTTGTGGGGATTTGAGCTAACTAATAAAGTATTACCATCAATCACGATGAAAACCTAATTTCTATGTGAAATAAGCACTAAATTTTTGGGTATTATATCATTTATAAAAGTGATAACACAACAATAGGAGGTATAAGCCAATGGTAATCGTGAAGATGCAAGAGCGATGCCAGTGCCCAAAGCACAAACGTATTATCCACAGGCTATGTTCAACATGTATGCATCCTATTCCACTGATCATACACTACAACAATGAGATTATAGCCTAGTCATGTGTAAAATGATACACAAATTCAATGTTAATATGCATTTCAAGACAAAGCGATGAATTTAAATGCTTGGTATGAATATACAATGATGTGTTTAGTGATGATATAATTCATTAGTCGATCATTTTGATTCCAAAAAAGGTCACAGAGAACATAATGCTTCTCACAAAGGAAAACCTAGTGAGTGACGCAAATCCGAATCATATAGTGACTATACATGTGATTAGGCCATACTTATAAAAAAAATGTAGTAGTGACATGTGGCAAGCCTCAACTTACATATACCAATTGCATAGGATTTGCAACAGTTCCTTGGCCATATAATATGGTGGAAAAACATGAATACACATAGAGTTGGGAAGTTTAGCGATGACAAAGTCAAGAGAATATTTTGGTAATAGCATCCATGAATGAATTCAAAATCTAGTCAACCATTGTAAGCCAGAGCACATACGTTAAGGGCCAAAATGACATGATAATGTGACAAAGTGAATTAGCTCAACACATGTTATTATTTTGCTAACGACTTTTCTGCCAGGAATATTAAGACATGTATAAAGGTTGCACAGAGGAATACAATGCAGTGCACACATATTACACTACAAGCGTAAAGAGAGAATGCATAATACAAACTCTGCAAGAGTCATTGCAAGACAGATTGCATTCAGGATTGGGAATTAAAATTGGGAACAACTCTTGGTACACACGACCGTACATCATAACATTCACAAGAAACGATAGTTACATCACATTGTATGGGGAAATATCAATACAAATGTGCATTGTGCAAATAATATGTTGAATAATGTGTTGCAAGCCAACATAGGTGAGCACACTACACATTTCCAAGACCATGTGCTAATGTGAAGGGATTCTAAGTTAAAGTAATTGATAACAATGACATACAATGTGCCATGCTGGGTTTAACCATGTGTCTAAAATATTCGAAGCACATGTTGTAATCATTTAAAGTGCCAAAGTTAAATAACATAAGACGTTGATTATATTAAAGGAAATGTTAATAATCTAGCAAGGAGGTTATGATAATATATTGATGGGAACTTTACTAAAGTCGTGACACTGAAAATTGGGCGTTAGAAAACCATATAATGATTATCTCAAGCAAGCCACGGGGAGGTTGTGAAATAGACAAGTTCATCTTTTTCGCACGCTTTAAAATATGCAACCAGAGGATGTCCATGCGTGTAAGAGCACATGCGATAGGGAGTAACAACATGCCACAAACAAAACTAAGACCCATATATATTGCTTTATCTTCCACAATTATAAATGTGTGATCACAAAGGATATAATTGGAATACAAAAGCTTTTCACTACATAAGTGTCAATTGTTAGGTTACAATGTATGTTTGCATTCAATTTAGAATTCCTGAGGATTTTAACACCTATTTGAAACTGCACACAACATACAATCGCTAATCTTTCTGGATACTGTACATACATGCACGACCCAGGATGAGATGGTTGGTCTACCATTCGTTTAATGGTGAAAATGGATGTTATTTTCATCGTGGAAGAGGTGACATCATAAATAATGAGGTGAATTGGAAGAATATTACAGCCAGTACCTGGACAAAGCCACCCTTATACATCTTATTTTGGAAAATGAAATGTTGTACCAACTTAATCCATTCATAATAACAAATGATGAAATGAAACATATTATCCTGGATTATGTGTTTTGAAATATGTAACTAGGTTCAGTATTCATAATGACATGTAGTCATGTTTTTATGTATTTAATGTAAAAAGAAAAATAAGTTTATTATCTTTATTCTCGAGGCATGGGTTTCATGCTCAAGGGAAATTTGTTTTTAGGTCAAGCACCCATTGAGTGCTTCTAGGGCTTTTCATTGAGTCTACAAGTAAAATGAGTCATTTTCATGTATGAAAGACCCATTTGGTCATATTACAGATTGTAAAGAAAATTTATTTGAGTCAAAATAAAGTCAAAAAACCCTCAAGGACCTCATCATGATGCAAATATCAAGCCGAACTTCTCAAGTGGACAAGTCGACCTAAAAGGAGCAATTAAACCTAGTGGGAGACTTATATATAAGGGAGACTTCGACTTCACTTAGGACACTCACTCACTTCTCACAAGTTCGATCAAGAAAGAAAAATAAGTGCGAATAAAGGAAGGATGAAGAGAAGGAAATAAAAGCGAGATTTCTCGATTTATTTTGGGCTATTATTCTCCACACGTGCGAAGGAATTAGGGCACCTATTTAAGGAGAAAAAGTTCGAGTTGCAAAAGTAAATTTAGGGCATCAAGAAGGACGCTTTGCAAGCTGAGCTATCTAGGAGAGAGAATCAACTCAAGCGAAGAGGAAAGGAGGAAGAATATACCATAATTTTCCACATGTAAAGGCTATGGTTTCTATAGAGGAATCTATTGGGAGGTCAAAATTTCAAAAGAATCTGCTGGGAGGATGAAGTTGCAGAAGAATTTGATGGGGGGTCAAAGTTGTAGAAGAATTCGATGGAGGTCGAAATTGCAAAAGTCGCTGAGAAATTACTGGAAGGAAAAACTCATCAAGAAGGAAATATTTGACTTGGTCTTGGAGGGTCTTGGTCAAGGGTCATAGGTCTTGGAATTCATCAATTGAAGTTCCATAAGAAGAGAATAATTCTGGTGAGTTTTCCTCTCCAATGGAGAGGTTTTTTCCCTGGTTGATCATCTATATCTTTTGTCCTCTTGTCTCATTGTTCTTTATGGTTTGGTAGATATTTTATGACAACAACATAATAATAATCAAGTTGAAGAAGAATATAATCAAGATAAGTAAAAATAAATCACAAGCAATTATCAAAGTAAGAGAAACCACCTAATCTAGTTGCCCTAGAATTTGTCAACATGGTATTATATCCAAGGTGACAAGATAAGAAAAGGCCGCTTGAAGAAGGAATATTGAGAAAGTTCAAACCATTAAGAAGGAATACTCAAGGGTCAAATCACAAGAAGATCATCTGGAGCATCAATCATCAAGAAGTTCTAACCCTCTCATCATCTTGAAGGAAGTAACAAAGGAGCATCAAAGAAGACCTCAAAACCATAATTCATTCAAAGAAGGGCTCTTCAATTGAAGCATTCTTAAGAAGATCACATATTAAAAAAGGAGCATAAGACCTCATTAACCCGACATCCACTCAATTAAAGGAATCTCCAAATTTTAAGCACCTTGGGAAAGCCACTACATCCTACTCCATCATCCATGGAAGCAAGAAGAAGGCATTGTCATCATCATGAAAAGAATCAAGGTGATCTCCCTCTTCTTGAGTCAAGGATCCAACTTTTGAGGGAAGACATCTTCGTCAAGAAGCCATATTTTATTATCAACATCATCAAGAAAGACATCAAGTTGAAGATTTCATCATCAAGGAGTATATTCACTTGAAAAGTAAGTATATTAATATATATATGTCTGAATCTATCAAAATGACTTTATTTTTCAAGGAAAACAACAAATTGGTTGGGGCATCAAACTTTCATGCATGGAAGAAGAGGAAATATTTGATCCTCATATAAAATGAAGTCGTTGGACATGTTAAGGGCTCAATCAATAAACCTCCAAAGGAATAAGATCAAGCCATTGTAAAGTATATGGAAGGGGAAGTAAGGGCTCAAATAATTCTAAGATAGAATCCATCAAGGATCCCCTCATACATTATGTATCAAAGTTGGAGACATCAAAAGGAATCTACGAGTAGTTAGTTGACTTTTTCTCCATAAGCAATGTTGGAGAAGTCATATCTCTGAGAAACGAGCTATATAAGATGAAGGTATCAAAAGAAGAAGGGATATCCACATATCTCATGAGAGTATCTGAAGTAAGAGACCAACTGCAAAGGTTGGGGAAAATAATGTTTGATAAAGAAATGACTGCAATGGTGCTTAATGCACTACCTGATGAATGGGGAAACTTCGTATCAAGAATATATAGAAAGAAGGAAGCCACCCCATTCATTGAAATTTGGTCACTGTGTAAAATTAAAGAAATCAGGTTGAAGGAAAAAAGCGATGTGGGACCAAGCGAACAAGTTCAGGCGCTTGCTGCCATGGGCAAGAGAAAAGGAAATTTTTGGAAAAATAAAAAATATCAATCTGTCTAAGATCCAATGCTATGGCTACCATGAATATGGGAATTATAAGAGAAATTTTCATAAACTCAAGAAGGAAAATAAGAAAAGGAATGAAGCTCATATCACTAATGAAGTGGAAGAACCTGAGACAAAGAAATCAAAGAAGGAGGAAGTGAAGCATATCTACTATGACTATGATAATCTACTTCACCAAGTTCTTTTTAGTTTTTGTGAAAGTTAACTATCATGGTAGAAAGCATTATAAGTATGATAGATGCATCATATTAAGAATTGGAATCATATTAGAAGCATACGATTGACACAAGATCTCGTGACATCCTTATAGAAGCTTAAAGATGAATAAGGAGAAATTAAAAGTATCTACAAACACTGCAGAAATAATTGGTGAAATAATGAAAGCAGAATACTGTACTTGCATGAAGAAATCATTCAGCACAAAGGCAAGAAAATCATCATGCATCATCATTGGGAAGGCAGTAAGACCTCGAATTGGACCTCAGTCAAAAGGCAAATTGTGGTAACAACCAAACCACGCTTTGACTCATGTAGCTAGTCTCACAATATATGTGGAGAGGGCTCTCTCCGTGAAATAATATTCAATGGAACACAATAAATAGACTGATATTAGGCTAGATAAAATGATTAAAAAAAAAAAGTTTTAATAAAATGAATGAATGAATTTCAGGGATGTGTGGGATAAAAGGGACAGTTGAAACCGGGAATTAAATCAGAACACAGGGTATTTCATGGGGAAAGATAGGCAGGAAACTTAGCAATTAAAATTTAATGAGGATGGGATGAAAGACTGGTGAGGAGCCAAAAAGGGCACAATAAATGGATCCTTTTCAAACAGAAGAAAAATACAGAGTATGAATGATTTCCCAAGGCAGAGCATATAAAATGGATTCTACCTTTATGTCTTGAAAGCATTCAAAAGGAAATGTTTATGGATGAGAGGTGAAACATAACAATTTACATATGAAACCAAGGAGAGAATAAAATCTAAATCTCATACCACATGGATCCCACAAATCAGAGTTGCATATTTTATTAATTCCCTGTCAGACTGTACAATGGAGCGCAAAGATGTTCTTCCACACTATTCCCCTACTTCTGAATTACAGACTTTTTTCTCTTTTTTTCAAATGATTTAAAATTACAATAAATACACTGAAATGTGGGAACAGGAAATCCACAGATAAGAATGTTTCTACAATCAAGAATTGAACAGTGGTCCATAGGAAGAATGACAACAATTCCAGCTCTGTAATGTATAATAATACTGTATCGACCACTTGGAGATTTCTTTTCATATATTATATGAAAGAAAATAGTAATCCGATGAACATATTTTATTTTCCTGTCAAGCCACGAATAAATCTTTGCGTTTATTTTAGTTCTTTTATTCACCTACACTTTGTTTTCCTATCATTTCTTTTGAATAAACTGACTTTTCAATAAGATATGAAACTACAACCTTTATGTTAGTGAAACACATATTATTATTATTATTATTATTATTATTATTTTTAAATGTAGCAAGAAGGAAGGAGGCAGAAATCATATGAAAATCGAAATTGCAGTAGACGGGGCGGAGAGATATAATATAAAAAAATAGTTGTAATGTAACAATCAGCAGTGCCATCGCAATCGAAATCGAAGGACCGAGGAAGGGGAGTAACACGTTACAAATATGCGATGCGATGGGGAGAAAGGCCTTTGTAACAAACAAAATGGGCAAATTTTAACTTCAAAGGAAAGGGCATTTTGTAATGAACGATGGAGGAATTAAATGGTGGGTTCGGGGATTATAATCGCAATCGGGGATCGGAATCGGGAGAGGGGCGGAAGTACTATATGGTGGGCCTGAGGTCAATCGCAATCGGAAATCGGAGGTAGGCAAGATCGAGGGAAATATTTAATATCACCGATTGCGATGGCCCGATTAGCTGTGGGTCGTCTGATCGGCGGGGGATAGATCAACGGTTGAGGAGCGATCGGGGATTATCAATCAGCGGGTTTCAATCGGAGGGGGACTTGTGATGGCATGATTGGATGTGAGCCGTCCGATCAGCGGGGAAGATAGATAGTGCCGGATCAATCGGGGGTTGTTGCGATCAGAATATCGGAGGAGGGACTTTCGATTGATCGCATCGGAGTTTTGTGCGATGGGGGTGATCGGGGGGCAGGAATAAACGTTGCGATTGTGATGGGAAGCAGCGGGGTTTATAATATAAAACTTTATTATAAAGTTTTATTATTTAAAGTTTTCAGTATGGTGGGGAAGTGGTTTGGGAACGGCGGGGGTATATATATATATATATATATATATATATATATATATATATATACGAACCTTTAAAATATTTAACATAAGGTTCCAACGGGAAATGGAGGGGAAGTGGTTGGGAACGGTGGGAACTTTATAATATGAACTTTTTATTATAAAGTCCTAAGGCATGGAGGGGAAGTGGTTAATACATAAATCGCATTGTATTTAAAATAATTTATAATGCGATTTTGTAATTGGAAAGGGAAAAAGGGGTTTTTTAAAGGAATATTAAAACTTTAATAATACAAAGTTTAAAGGAAAAATAGGAAATAGGGGGGTATATGAGGATATAGGGACTTTTACTTCACTTAAGCATAAATTTCAATCCAGAAGTCAGTTTTGAGAGTGTAGTATACCGTTGGAAAGCTCTTTCTGGGCTCTTTCTGATGGATCTGTTTGGAGAATGATTTGGTGCTGAACATGTTGCAGACAACTCTTCTGGAGGCATGGACATCACTTTGTGGAGACGAAAGCTTCTGAATTGTGACTTATTACATATGATGATATAAAATTACATAATGAATGATAATAAGGGAAAAATATCATGTTTTCACCTCAAAAGATAGTTTTGAAGCGAAAATTACATCAAACTGAATAAAATATCTCTTTTGATCTTCCAGGTGCAGTGACTTTGAATTTATTTACTTCCTCATGACCTTGCTGATATTATTGACATTTGACTCATTAATTTGACCATGGTGAGACCCTAGAAACTAATGAGACCCATCCTATGACCTACTGATATGATTTTGAGAATGAAAGTGACTAATGACTAAAGACCATAGAAAGGAAAATTAGCGAGTATGTCATGAGGGAAAACTACCATCAATGAATCCATGACCTAGCGGAATGGTGAAATTTATTTGGTATGAGACACCTAATATGAAAATTCAAAAGAGTGGTTTTGATCACTGATGGCAGTATGACTAGACTGACACTAACATTGGCTCCAATGGGGATGGTAGCTCCTTGGAGGTGCCAAGAACATCGTAGACCAAGTAGCCTTATCCATTGGGCATGGAGTCAAAAATACTGAAAGCTGACACAAATGCAAACTGACTCTGACTCAAGACTAAGACTGAAAACTGAAATAAAACCAAACCATACACATATCATCCAAGTTTTATAGCCTTCACGTCGGGCCCCAAACTTGAATGACTGTGCATTTGAACTCTGATCAAAATAACATGGTATATACAATGATGATGAGATAGATTCTGATTTCATGTCTTCAACAATGGTAGTGCTTCAACAGCCTACCATTTCTTACTCCTCCAGGACAATTTTGGCCATCCATTTCTGAAAGCAAGAAGGTATTTTGTCCCTTGTATGTTGTAATTTTGTATGGTCCCTTCCAAAGGTTGTCAAACTTACCGTGCTTCCCTTTATATTCATTTCTTACATCTCATTTCAACACTACATCATCTAGCTGAAACTTTTCTGCTTTTGTCTTCCTATCATAGATCTTTTTAATCTTGTCCTGCAACTGACTCGATTTCTGTGACACTTCTTCTCTTTTTTGTTGAAGGTGAATCATCTGGTTGATTCTTCGCTATTTGTCATCATCTTCGCTGCCAACTTCTTGTAACAATATTATAACTGGAATTGTAAGAGAAGTAGGAAAGACCGCATCAGTACCATAAACTAGCTCAAAAGGTGACATACCTATTGATTTTTTACTGCTAACTCTGTCTGCCCATAGTGCGTTGATAAGCTTTCAGTGCCAATTTCTTTTGTTTGCTTCCAGCATTTTCTTAATTATATTCATCAGTGATTTGTTTGATGACTCTGCCAATTCATTGCCTTGGGGATAATACGCTATTGAATGGCCTAGCACGATGTTGTATTTTTCACAGAAATTGACCATTTTCTTTGATCTGAACGCAGCTGCATTATCTGTCACAATTTTACATGGGCAGCCAAAACGAGATAAAATATTCGATTCCAGGAATTGAATAATTATCATGTTTTTTGCTTGCCTGGAAGGGATGGCCTCGATCCATTTCGTAAAGTAATCTGTCCCAGTCAATATCCATCGATGTTGTGCTGAGGATGCAGGATGTATTTCTCCTATGAAATCGAGCCCCCACTGTTGAAAGGGCACATTCACTGAAACTGGTTTCAAAGGAAGTGGAAGCAATTTCTTCTTCCCTTGGAAAATTTGACATTCATGAAAATTCATCACTGTTTTATATAAATCAGAAAATAATGTGGGCCAATAATACCCGGCTCTCAATACCTTATGGGCTATAGTTTTCCAAAACAAGTGATCACCATAATCACCTTTATGGAAATCATGCATTACCTTCTGAGCTTCTTCTTTAATCAGACAATTTAGAAAAACGCCTCCTGGATCCTTCCAAAACAGAGCACTGTTTAAAATGCAGTACTTTGCAGATTTAAGCTTCAAAGATCTACCTTTACTCTTAGACATGCCTGGAGGAGGTGACAAATGCTGAAGAACATACACAATATCTGAATACCAAGGGGACTATAGAAAAATATCTGAAATGGGAACCAACAAACCTTCATCTTCCTCTTCCGACATTGCTAAAATGAGGTTTATATCTAAAGCACGCAGATTCAATTGAGCCATCAATTTCACCAAGCCTTGGCCTTTGATCAATTTTGTAGGCTTGATCTCTAGATCATACTCCAACATAGCTGCTATCCATTTGCCTCTTCTACCTTCTGAATCAGTTTGCATGAGCACATCCTTGACTGCTGCGTTAGGGACATATGCTATAGTATGTGAATGCAGAATATAGACCCTAAAATCCTTCAATGCCTTGATAAGGGCCAATGCCTGTTTTTCAATAATATTATATCTTAAAGAAAAATCTCTAATAGTCCTTCTGAAAAAGGCAATTGGCCTTTCTACTTCATCTCTCTTTTGCATTAAGACAACCGCCATAGTATGCTCAGATGCAAACGAAAATATCATAAAATCTTGAGTATAGTTGGGGCTGATCAAAACTGGGGCATTAGACAAAGCAAACTTTACCAAATTAAATGAATCAATAACTTCTTCACTCCACTTAACAGTGCTGTCTTTCTTCAACATATTGGTCATTTCTCTCAAATGTTCAGCCAGATTAGGTATAAATCTGCGTAAAATTTTCATCTTACCATTGAAGGCCTGAATTTCTTTCTTGTTCCGTGGAAGGTCTATGAGTTGAATTGCCTCCACTCTGGATGGATCTATGCGGATACCATCTTTAGAGATGATATGCCCGAGCAATTTGCCCTCATCCATGGCAAAAAGGCTCTTCTTGGGATTGAGAGAAATCCCAAACTTTCTACAACGCTGAAAAACCACTCTTAGATGGTGCAAATGCTCATCATCTGAACCTAAAAACACTGTCAAATCATCCAAATAAACAACCAAAAAAACATCTTTTTCATTTGAAAAGCAATGTCCATTGCATGATGGAAGGTAGCTCCAGCATTTTTCAGTCCAAAGGGCATCTTGGCATACTGGAAGGTTCCCTAGGGTGTTGTGAAGGCAGTTTTATCTTGGTCTTTCTCATGCACCAAGATTTGATTGTAGCCTGAGTAGCCATCAAGTAGTGACATCCTAGATGCTCCAACTACTCTCTGCAGAATATGGTCCATTTTCGGAAGTGGGTAATTATCCTTTAAGGATGCCTTATTCAAGTTCATAAATTCAATACACAGTCTGATTTCTCCAATCTTTTTACGCACTGGGACCAAATTCGAAATCCAATTAGAAAATCTAATAGGAAATATGATTCCTGCTTTGTAAAACCTATTTATCTCCTTTTCAATTGATCGCAACAGATTTGGATTGATTCTTCTTAGCTTCTGTCTGAAAGGCTTCTGATCCAGCTTGATAGGAATTGTATGCTGAATTATGTTCTTATCATACACTTTCAAATATGAATAATCCCATGCAAACACATCAGAAAATTCAGAAATCAATTTAACATACTTCTCCTTTACCTCAGGGGACAATGCCTTTGATAACTTCACAAATTTGGGTTGTTCAACTTTTCCAATATTCACATCTTCAACTCCTTTCTCAGTGGGCACCAAGCTTGGCTTTTTTGCAACATCATCCTGATCAAAAAGCTCCTCTAAAGGTATGAGACCTCCAGGAATTAAATTATCCTTTAACTGCAATATGTCCATCTAGTTTGCTTCTAACTCCTGATCATCAAACTCATACTCACCCTCTACGGGAGTATATTTGAACTTTCCATCACCCTGCAAAAATGCATTAATCTCATTGTCATCCAAAAATACTTTCCAATACCTTAAATTGTCTAGAACAACAGGCCTATGTTTGACATAGATCTCAAACTTATTGCTGGAGTTCATTGGAATCTTCAAGTTACTTGCAGTAGTGGCAAGGGAATCAGCAATAATGTTCTGCATCCTTGGCACTGCTGTCAAAGTATATTCAGGGAATGTTTTCAAAATGTCCAAGACTGCATTTCTGTATGCCCTCAATCTTGGATGTTTTGCTTGGTATTCACCCTTCACCTATTTGATTATCAACTTGGATTCACCATACACAGAAATCCTTTTTGCATTCAACTTCTTCAGAATTTTGAGACTTGCAATCAAAGCCTCATATTCTGCTTCATTGTTAGAGAAATCAAAAGCTAACTTATAAGCACAAACTCTAACATTACTTGGAACCTTCTCAGGATAGAAAAGAGGGCTCCTAATCCATATTCCAATGCCTGCTCCATCCTTACCAACAGCTCCATAAAAATCCATACTCCACAAGCCTTCCTCTTCTTCTTGAAGATGCTGGAAATTTGTTTCTTTCTCTTCTTTATCTTGGATGATTTCTGGTTGTTCATTATCCCTTTGCTGCTGGCAGGCAGGAGGCCCAAAAGTTTTTTCTTCTTTATCCTTTTCCTGTTTAAGGACTTCTCTGAAATTTTCTGAAATGTCAGGTATTTCATCTACTTGTACCAACTGAACATTCTCATCATTTAAACCACCATCATAATACAAGACAAAAGACTCTAAATCTGTGTGGACAACATTAATGGGATGATTTACAGGCTTGTCTTTGCTAGTAATCATATATTTCATTTTCTTTTCTCTATACAACTTCCTCAACTGGCCAAATACAGGGATAGTGGCATAAGAGAAATCAAGCTGCATAGTTCCCTTAAGTTTGGCACCCCAAGACCTAGATAGAAGCATTCCAGACCTTGGTGGGACATCGACAACAACTACATCCATCAAGACATTCTTTGCTGGAATCGGATCTAAAGACACTACCAAATCTTTTATTAGACCAATACAGTGGACCCTAATTGAGTCAAAGGAATACAAATCATGATATTTTCGAGTGACATCAAGGCCTAGCTTCTCCATGACAGCTTTGGGCATCAAATTATGTGAGGCCCCAGAGTCTAACATAGCTTTGTGCAGGATAAAATCATGTACTCTAAGACTCAGGTAAAAAGGAGGGACTTCATTTTGTTCAGATTCTTCTGTGGCTGGACCAAAAATAAGTTTAGGGTAGTCATCTTCTATATTAACCATATCAGAGACAGAGTCTATTTGCAAGACTTTGGACACCTAAGTTTTATACGCACTATTCTTCACCAACTCAGTGAGGGGCATAGACACTTTTAACTTAGAAATTTCATTTTCTAGATTAAAGGAGGGAGATTTCTCTACCTCTTTAATGGGCGGATCTTTCTTTTCTATTGGCTCCTTTACTGTGCTCAGCTCATTCTTTTCATTTGCTGTATTAGCAACTGCAGGCGCTTTACTAGAGGAAGGATCAGCTGGCTCCTTAGCTTTCTTCTGTGCATCGTTCTTCATTTGGATTTCTTTTCTCTTTTGAATGGGACTGATTGTAACGTCTCTGTTCCTTAAAGAGTACTACCTTTGTTGAGCTGACAGAGCATTCATATACCCTCTCTGGTAGTCATCAGACTCTTCTTCCAATACTGTGTCATTGGCCAAAATGAAATTTTGGTCCTTTTGAATATTTGGAGTCGCCACTGTGTATCTTTCATCTTCTGTGAGGAAAATTGGCACACCATCAGCTGTGAAAAAGTGATTAGCCTCAATCACAGGATCATCATCTGAATCTGTCCCTTGTACGTAGTTCTGCTGCAATGGAGTTTTAATCTGCTGCTGTGGTGGCACAGTTTGGTCCTGGGTTCTTTTCTCTCTCTGTCTAATTTTGAATTGCGGCTGCTATCCTCTGAAATTCGGATTTCTTATTTGAGGCTTTGTTCTGTCTGCAATGGTTAACCTATCAACCATTTTTTCTACTATTCTGATCAGAGTGTCCATTTTACTGTCTGAAGTAGAAGCATCCTCTTTAATTGTGACTCTTTTCTCAACTCTGGCTTGTGCTCTTTTAGCCAGCAAATTAGCTTCAATGTTTACCGCTATATTCTGCATGTCTTCAAGTGAAGACGGGTCTCTTTCACGCAGCTGATATGCCATGTCGGCATCAAAACAATTGGAAAATTTCAACAATGATAATCCCATAGGAGGCTTCAAGTTAGCTGGAATAACATTATATACAACATTGAATCTTAAACAATAATCCTGCACGGTTTCACCCATATTTCTTTTAATGTTCTCATACTCAGATAGAATTTGGAGTGGGTTCTTTTTTACCTCCCACCGGTCCAGGAACTGAGTGTGCAACTCCTTCAAAGTGCGAATTGAGCCTGGTGGTAAGGCTCTAAACCACTTTCTGACTTCGCCTCCGAAGCTTTGAACAAACAATCTTGTTGTTACATTATCTGCTTCCACCTCATGCAAATAAAAAAAATCATTCATTTTATCAACGTGCTGCTGGGCCGTGATGCTCTGAGTGGCATCAAAAATAGGAATTTTACTTTTATAGTCAGCTGGCATATCATTTAGGACTTGGGGTAAGACCAGGGGTTCATACCTGGCAACCATAACTCTGGGTGGATTTACAAAAGGATTTGTAGGATTTGAGGGAGGTGTTGATGGAGGAGATGATAATTGGGAATTGACTGATGGGAGTGCTGATGAACTGGGAGGAGGAAAAGCTGTTCCTGATGATTCTGAAGGCTCAGGATTTTTAGTTACAGTGATGGACTGAGGAGAATTCAAAATGTAATCGTCAATGGAGGAATTTTCTCTTTGGACTTCAATATCTACAAGGAAGTCAGGATCTAAAACTGTATCATTAATGTCATTTTCAGACTTGTTCCTAAATAAAGAAAGCTCAAAATTCTCGTCAAAGGAAATATCTCCTACAAAAAACCATTCACTGGACCAACTATAGGATCTGAAGACGGGTCTGGGGCTTAATGATCCTTCTTGTCTTCTGACAATTCTTGGGATAAGATTTGGATTTTCAAACACAGCGGGAGGATTTGGATCTGGATTAGCCCTGGTGTATCTTCTTGAAGCCAGTGTGGTCGAATTTCTATTTTACAAAAAAATTATTTGCAGCCTAGCAAAAATCTAAACATCATCGTTTAAAAGTCTAGAATTATTTGATGTACTGGGGAAAATCTTGCAAGTCAGATGTTATGTTTATAAAACTAGACCGGAGATTGACTGAAGCAACATTTATCTACTTATTCACCTGCAAAGAAATGCGCAGTTCAAAGGCTACCTAGCATAACTTCAGGCTTCGTCTGTAGTTTATAAAACCATTAACACTAACAAACAAACAATATTGAACTATTCCCCAGTATGGTAGCCAGAGAATGTTAGCACCTGAATTGGACCCCAGGTTGAAAAGGCAAATCAGGGTAACAAACTAAACCACGCTCAGCCTTGTAGCTAGCCCTACAAGGATAGGAGAGGGCTCTCTCCGTGGAAGAATATTCAATGGAACACAATAAATGGACTGATATTAGGCTAGATAAAATGATGGGAAAAAGGTTTAACAAAATGAATGAATTTCAGGGATGTGTGGGACAAAAATGGGCAGTTTGAAACTGGGAATTTAATCAGGACATAGGGTATTTCATGGGGCAAGATAGGCAGGAAACTTAGCAAATAAAATTAAATAGGGATGGGATGGATAGACTGGTGAGGAGATGAAAAGGGCATAGTAAATGGATCCTTTTCAAACAGAAGAAAAACAAAGAGCATGAATGATTTCCCAAGGCATAGCATATAAAAATGGATTCTACCTTTTTGTCTTGAAAGCACTCAAAAGGAAATGTTTATGAATGAGAGGTGAAACATAAAAATTTACATATGAAACAGAGGAGAAAAAAAATGCTAATCTTATACCACATGGATCCCACAAATCAGAGCTGCATCTATTATTAAATCCCTGTCAAACTGTACAATGGGCGCAAAAGTTCTTCCACACTTTTCCCCTACTTTTGAATTACAGACTTCAGATTTTCTGATTTAGACCGCTTACAAATGATTCATAATTACAATAAATACACTGAAATGTGGGAACACAGATCCACAGATAAGGGAGCTATTCTAACAGCTGAAGAACTAAAATACAATCATAGTAAAGAAATACAACAATTTTCCCCTGAAAATAAGGGACAACATTGCATTTGACCATTTGGAGATTTTCGCTGCTATGTTGTATGAAAGAAAATAGGTAATCCGATGAACAGATTTCCTATTTTGCTACTGCTGTAACAATCTTTGCTTATTTTAGTTCTCGGCCTTTTGACTGTCACTTTGCTTTCCATTACTTCTTTTGAATAAACTGAATTTTTCAATAAGATATGAAACTACACCTTTAGTGAAGGGAAATTAATTTTTTAAATGGGAAAAGGGAAGGGAAGGAGGCAGAAATCATATGAAAATCGCAACGCAGAGATGTGTGTTGTACTATACAACAACCCTCCCTTTTCTTAAAAAAATTTAGAAATAAAATTCATTTAGAAATAGGGTCCCTTTCTCTTTTTATAGAAATAAAAGACTTAGAAATAAAGATTCATTGTTTTGAAAAAACTCATCTTTTGTTTACTAACCAAATACAACATTCAAAACTTCCGATCCGATCCAATATAGAAGGCCTTATCATAAAAAACAAATCAAGTTTAAAAGTCCAATCGCAATCGGAGAATCGGAGAAAACCCTTAAAAGAAGTTTCATATACTTATTTCAAATCCTTCGATGCGATTAGTTCGATCGGAAATCTTCAATCGCTAAGAGTTTAAATTGTTTATTTGTATAACTTCCGATGCGATGCGGCTAGTCGCAATCGAATAATCGGGATATTCTTTAATAAACTCTTTACGGTCAATTGAAATTCCCCGATCCGACGCGCGTTATTACAATAAACGCTTTCAAAAGAAAATCAAACATTTGTTCGTTTAAATTTTATATGGTAGACCCCACCATTGGAAATCGGAAAAGTTTTCAATCGGAATTGGCCAATCGAGAAAAACGTATTGTGATGTTTATGTGCCATTCGAAAACTTTCGATGCGATTGATAAATATTATTTATTACATGCGAAAAGTTCAGAATGGATGAATATTTTAATATTTCACAAGCGCCAAATCTCTATTTGTACGAGGGCATTCAATAACAAATCGAATGAATATTGTTAATGATTTGGTTTTTAATACATGAGTGTGACCCAAAAGGAGCATTTACGCGGTATACGAAAAAAATAAATGAAAAATCATAAGTTCATAAATCATCCCGTTTGAGTTGCTTGTTTGTCACGACTGAGAGTTTATTGTCTTGCAGAGCCAAAGAACACTAAGCTCTTTCATTCACAGACAAAGGGAAATAATAGCAAACGTAGAAATGTCGAAGAGAGCGAGAAGAACCAAGACTGCTGTTCCAGTTAAGTTTGTTGAGACTCCTACGGTTTCAAAAGAAAAGCCCACAAAACTAAGATTAGTCATAGATACATCATGCCAGGGGCTTGGGAGAATGACGTGGGAAGGAGTCTACAACCTATTGGAAAGAGAAAACCCCAAGGTCACAGTGGAAAAAGCATCGGTTCCAGACGAAGATAGCTCAGATTCCGACTCTGAGATCACTGAAAAATCAATTGCAAATTCATTTTTGCATCGAATTGCAGCCAGAGCGAGCATCATGCCTTATTATGATGCAATTCGATGGGTTATTGACAGTGTGAAGATACAAGACAGAACGTTTGTTTCAGCATTTGGAGTGTCTTTTGGCTCGTTTAAAGCAGAAGACCTAAAGGCAATGTATCACCTTCCAGACCCGCAGAAGGTGTATAACAAGGAGTTTATCAAAGACTTTGCTGATAATAACAAAGTCCAATCTGATCCTATTAGAGATTGGAAGAAAAATCCAGAGAAGCACCGAAATGAAGCATCCGGTATGTATTCTGTAGATTCCCTTTTACCTCCGTATTGCTATGCCACTGCCATGATGTGTAGATTATTTGGCAATGATAATTCAGCTAGGTTTTCTATACAAATGGTCCCATTAATCCTAGCTGCTGTCAATTCCGACATCATGGATTGGGCTGTTATTCTCTCTGATAGAATGGCCAATAGAATACTTGAGTACAGACAAGAAAAAACCACTGGAAATTCCACTCCCTTTTTCTTTTGTGCCTATATTCTTGATGCTCTTTGTTTTAATTCCGAGTTTCCCTTATTTGGATGGAAATGGACTCCCAAAGACCCTACCCCAATTCATATTTATCATAAACTGCTTTGGAAGGTTCATTTCCAAGATAATGTATATAGAATCTACCATGGTTTCCTTATCCCTGTTTTCCAAACCATTTTTAATCGCTTCCCTCCTAGATTCTCTGATAAAGCTAAGGCCGACTTATCTGCAATAGGAGATTGGTTTGGGGAGGAGAAATTTACATACATCAGGGTTTTTGGTAGTATTGTGGAACCACATGTTCTTCCTCTTATTGTTCCAGACAAACTTCTTGCTCAAGAAATTTCCTATCAATTAACAGTTGAAGGAATATCCAGGTCTTTAAATAAAAGTAAGAAGAGAATGTGGCCTCAATTCCCATTCAATTGTGGTCAGTTTACTTTAAATGACTTCAAGCATGCTGAAAAAGAAGTCGCCAAGATAAAAGGTTGTAAATTTGCGACCATTCCTGGAAGACAATATGATCCACAACAGATAGCCTTTAATGTTACTGCTTCAGTTTCAATTGCTCGATTTGAGCATGAGCCAGATCCGTTTGATGATTTGTTTGTTTTGTTGGATAATTTTCCTCAAATTTATGATTTAGCCAAGTCTAAATTCCAAAAGGAGGAAATGAATAAATTTTTGTTATTCAGAAGTCAGAGATTGTTAAGAGTTCCTCTGGACCAACTAAGAATTCCAACACAAGGGTCAGAGACAAAAGGTACATCTAGCAAAACGCCAGTAGAAACATCTACTGGTAAAGTCATTACACAATCAGCTGTTAACCAGCCAACTGTACATACTCAAAAAGTGGTCACTGTTGGCAAGCCTGATGCTCAAAAGGGAAATACTGATGATGATGTGCATAATCAAAAAGGGGGATCGGATAGCAAAACCATTGAACAGAAAATAGATACAGGGAAAGCAGACATGCAATCAGGAGGAAAAGAAACAACTAAGGAGATTATAGATTCTGTTGATCTTAATGTTTCTTCTCAGTTATTGAAACAATATGATCAATTCGCTCAACAACTGGGACTGCAAGATAAAGATAAAGAGCAAATAGAGCAGGATGTTGAAATCATTCCTGAACATCCGACAGGGCAGATTGTATTGAAGGTCGAGGAGATCCCTCCTTTAGATGTATTTTACAGCCCCAAACATAAGGCTGTTGTTAGAAGACAAAGAAAAAGAAGGAAGACAGGACAGGACATGTTTTCTACTCCATCGGAAGAATTTATGAATATTGTTTACAAAAACAATGAGGTGAATCCATCCGAAGATCTCACAAAATTGTCCCAGTATGCAGGAGCTTATAGTGCCGCGACAGTGGATAAAGTTGTAGAAGTTTCTCAGATGATAACTCAAAAAGATCTTCATATAGCTTCACTTGAAGAGCAAGCTAAGGAAAGTCAGCAACAGATTACTCAATTGCAACAACAACTACAAAATCAGACACTCAGGTCCAAAGAATTGGAAAAACAGCTGGCTGAAGAAAAGACGAAAGTTGATGAGCAGCTCTTAGACAAACAACAACAACTGAATGAAGAAATTTCCAAGTTACAAAGTCTGTTACAAAATGAGAAAAATGCAAAGATTGTACAAGAAAAGGAATTTCAAACAGCTTTGGATAAGTTTAAAGATTTCCCGAAGTTAAGTGAATTCAAATCGGAAGCCCTTGAAGCTAATAAACTATTGTCTCAGCAATTGAATGAATTTTGTGCAAAGCTATCACAGGCAGAACCTTTTTGTGATATTACCTCATCTTTGATCCAAAATGTTATTACTCTCAGACAAGAAATAGATGATGCTGATGAAAAGATTTCCGAATTTCTCAATTGGAAAGATACAGAAAAAGGAAAAGAAGCCAATCTTCCTAGAATAGAGGAAAGACACAAAGAAGTCTTGTTTACAGAATGGGAACATCAAATAATGAAAGCTGAGAGAGAAATATCAAGGGCCAGGAGTATGATGAATAATATCACGCAATTCATAAATGACAGCTTGTACTCAATCAATCTCATTTCAGACTGTGTTCCTGGCAGTTTGCCTAAAGTGAAAGAAACTGAAAACAGATGGAGAGAAGAAATGGTGAAGAAAAGTCAACAAATCAACAAACTTCAAACAATATCCTGGGACAGTATGTGGACTCATTTAATCAAACCAAACAATCAAAAAATGGCTATCAAATTCCTTTCAAATGCCGTTGATTGTTTAATTCCAGAATTTTCCGATGCCACCTATGCCGGACAGCTGCATTCCGAGATGAGTCATCCACCGAGACTCCAAGATATGTTGAAGATTTGCAACTTGGCTTCATCAAGCGAGAGAGAAAAACAATGAATCAGTTTCATTTAAGATAGCCTTTCAGTTTTTAATTGATAGATTGTAGCAGTAGTAGTAGGATTTTGTTATGTAATTTCTTATTTAAATCCCTCTCATGCATTTAGAGAGGGATCTAAAGTTGTAATATTTTTTGGACTTGGAGCTAACATTTCTGTACTCCATTCCTTATTATATTTTATGAAGGATCACATCTGGTGATTTTTGTGCTGAAATTATCTTTGAAGTGTTGCATTTCTGTACCTTTGGATTTAATTTTACATCGGAGTTACTAGATTAGAGTATCACATTTCATTTGACAGTCTTCAAGATGAATGAGGTATTTCTATCTGTTCACTATTGATTTTCTTTGTTATATGGTATTCGCTTGAAGAATTTGCTATCATTTATATATTTGGTTTTCATAACGTTTCCTTTTATATATCATTTCTGAGTATAATTGAAATGTTATCTTTTATAAGCATATATAGATGGTATACAATGATGAATGCAATATGTTAATATAACTCTGTTTAATTTCTTAAACAGAGTTATCTTTATTCGTTTCTGCACATTTCAATTTAAATAATAATACATTTTCATGGTTATTATTAGATTGAAACAATCTTAAGTTGTATTCACATATAATTACCCGGGTTAGTATTAGAATTTCTTTACCAGTATTTAGCTTAAAATAGATAGTTTTATTTTAGTTAATTTAGTCCCATTTCCACCCATCCAATCCAATCCACTTAGTTACAAGGAAACTGGTCCTTTAAATCCAGTCGGAGCCACCATACCAAACGGAAAAGGAGTTGCCTTAAGGTCCCGACCGGGTGGTTTTCCCCGATGTTTGAAGCAGAGATTTTCTAGGCTTCAACATTTTTGGCGCTAGAAGGAGGGCCTGAGCTATGAATGGCAAGTAAATCTCTATCCACAAGCCATTCCGAGAGCAAAACACCCTCATTAACTTCTTCAATTTCTTCTGAAATTCAAAATCCTAGAGAAGAAATTGCAGAAAATATTCAAACACCCACTACCAAAATTTCAAAACATTCAGACGGTCCTTTAAATCCAGTCGGAGCCACCATTCCAAACGGAAAAGGAGTTGTCTTAAGGTCCCGTCCCGGTGGTTTTCCCCAATGTTTGAAGCAGAAATTTTCTAGGCTTAAACATTTTTGGCGCTAGAAGGAGGGCATGAGCTATGAATGGAAAGTAAATCTCTATCCACAAGCCATTCTGAGAGCAAAACACCCTCATTAACTTCTTCAATTTCTTCTGAAATTCAAAATCCTAGAGAAGAAATTGCAGAAAATATTCAGACACCCACTACCAAAATTTCAAAACATTCAGATGATCAACATCCTGAGTCTCCTGAAGTTCAAGATCTAATTCATAAATTGAAAGGATTCTCATTATCTCTTGAAGAGTCTGAAATATCTGAAGGTAGTGTAACTTCAAAATTTGTTTCTTCCAAACCTCTTACTAGGCTTCAAAGTGAAAAACTTGGTATTTCTCCCAAAGAATTCCCTTTACCTAGTAGAGTCAAGACAAGAAAAACCCAATCGGAATCAGCAAGTTCAACCTCTAATATCCAAATACCTGTTTCTGAAATCCTTTCTCAACAAAGTACAGTCGTTTCCATATCATCTCCACAAACATCTTCTCCTCAATCCTCATTAGTCTCAACATCATCCATTCCAACAACTTCTATTCAAACACCACCAGTTTCTACTATCCCTCTAGTATTTGTTCCGATAATGGCACAGAGACCATGGTCTACTCCAGGAGCAGTCAACATGGCTGCACCTTTACACGATTTACCAGACAATCCTGGAAAATGGCTTCCAAAGTTTAGCCCAGATCTTAACATTCAAGCTGAAGAACATATCAATAACTTTATGCTGGCTATTAATTTGAATGGAGTCACACAGGAAGATGTTGTAGTTAGACTATTCCCTTATACTCTTCAAGGAACAGTAGGATCATGGTACTTCTCATTACCATCAGGATCTATAACAAGTTGGGACATTTTTGCAGATCATTTTTAACCAAATTTGGAGATGACCGATCAATTGCAACTTTACTCAATGATCTCTCAAATTTGAAAATAGAACCCAAGGAACCGATTAAAGAATTCAACGCTAGATTTAACAAAATTTTGAACAAAATCCACGTAGATTCACAGCCCAGTGAACAGGTCAGAATTGAATGGTACATAACTGCCTTACCCTCAAACATAGCAATTTTCGTAGACAGAGCTGCAAAGCCTACATTAGCTGAAAGTATGAAAGAAGCTATTGCAGTGGAAAAACGTATCATTTCTCTGGAAAATAAAAATGCTCTTGAGGAAAGGAAATCAAAGAAGGTCAGCTTCAAAGACGATTCAAAGAAAAAGGCCAAAGATCCATATGACATGGAAGGTTTACAGAAAGTTCTTAAAACCTTGTCAAATGAAATGATTGAAATCAAAAAACAAGTAGCTGAAAATTCTACTAAGAAACCATTCCAAAATTTCAGAAGAAACCAAGTTGAATCTAAACCTCCTAATGCAATCTCCAATGCAGAATCAGAGGAAGAAGAAGAAGAAGATGACACATCTATAGTATCAGATCAGGAAGACGAAAATGAAGAAATAGTTGAATTGAATGGGATGTGGGATTTTATTCTCCCTAATTCTGATAGTGAAGAAGCTATGCCTGTAAGTACTAGGAGTAAATCTACAGCAGAACCAGTACAAAAAGTTCCAAAAAAGAAAATTACAACTCCAAGTACCAAAGAAAAACCCATTGTGAAGAAAACTTCTCCATTACCTACTCAAAATCAACCATCATCTTCTAATGTTCCTACACCAACAACAAAGACTTTAGTAGTATCAGACCCTATGGAATATAACATTGTTGAGGACATGAAAAAGATCAAAGCTAACATTTCCTTACATGAACTCAGCAAATTGAAACACCAACAGAAGTTGTTATTGAAAGAATTAAATGCTACACCAATTGCTCCTTTACCAAGCGGTGTAGTTGCAAAAGCAACAAGAGGAACTGGTAAGCCACCAGATAAGGTAGATGCTACTGATACTGTACTCATTGGTGAAAAGTCAAATTCTCAAACTCCTCCTTTTCTTTTGACTTATGAGATGTACAATAAAAATCTGCACAATTGTTTGATTGATTTTGGAGCTTCCTCCAATATAATGCCTACTTCTGTGTGTGCCAAATTGAATATCGAACCACAGAAATTAGCAGTACATATTGTTCAATTAGATCGATCCAAAGTTCAAGTTGTAGGAGAAATCAATTCAGTAACTATCAAATTAGCTTCCGATCCTAGAATTGTCCAAAGAATTGATATTTTGATTGCTGATATTCCTGAATTCTATGGATTAGTTTTAAGTAGGGACTGGTCTGCGAAACTCAATGGTTATATCTCGACTGATTATTCTCATATGTGGCTTCCCTACAAAGGGAAACCAAATCAAATCAAAATTGAACGAGAAAAACATATGATGCATACTGTCACTGAATTTGAACAATCTAATGAACCTATAGCATTCAACAGCAATATTCTTGGAGGTTATTCTGCTGAATCATTTCTTGGAAACTTCAAAGCACCCCAATCACCTTTTTCTGTTAATACTTTTGTTTCTCAAGTAGAAAATTTTTCACAATCTGATTCTTCCAGAATTGTAAATACTTCGGATGTAATTGTAGATAAGTCAATAGATAAATCTTTGTTTTGGTCATTATATTTTGATGGATCAAAGTCTAGTGATGGAGCTGGAGCAGGATGCATTTTAATCGATCCAGATGGAGAGAAAACTATGCTATCATGTAGGCTAGAATTTGAGTGTACTAACAATACTGCAGAATATGAAGCCTTGGTTCAAGGACTTTATAAAGCTATAGGGTTAGATGTTAAATACTTGAAAGTCTTTGGTGATTCCGAAATTGTCATAAAACAAGTTAGGAATACTATTCATTGCCTTTCAGGACATCTTAAATACTATCAAACCCTAGTACAAGATCTCACTACTCATTTCTTAGCATTCAATATTTCTCCTATTCCTAGGAATCAGAATACATCAGCTGACTTGTTAGCTAATGTTGCATCTAAACTCCTCCCTGCTGAAGATTACAGTCCTGATAGGTTTTCTGTAGAATTAATTTTTCGTCCATCTGTCCCAGACAATGTCACAAATTGGAGATTTTTCTATCATGATCAAGATATTTTAAATTTCATGACTTCAGAGAAATCATATGATGACCAAATTATTGATGAAGAAGATCATGATTTACAAATTGCTTCAAAAGGTAATGAAAATCCCATTCCGAAATCTGTTGTTAAATTGGAGGACTTATATGATATTAAAGACAGATTCAAGAAAGTCACTAATACCAAGCTTCAAAGTTCCACTTTGAAGTTTGAATTAGTGAATCTTGGTTCTGATTCCAAACCTCAAAATGTTAATTTAGGACTTAATTTAACATCAGAGGAAAGGAATTCTTTCATTAAACTCTTGAAGAAATATAAAAATGTTTTCGCTTGGAATTATGATGATTTAAAAACATATAACACTTCGGTTATTCAACAGACAATTCCAATGCTTCCTGATATTAAACCTGTTCAACAAAAACTAAGGAAAGTTCATCCA